>CM048755.1:753508800-753686300 GCA_026315105.1 Locusta migratoria | reverse complement strand
GAAGAACCAGCTTCAGTGCAATGTGGCCTCTGATAGATACACACATACTGACTCAAGCTGAAAGGCTCCAGCCAAAATAAGAAATGGAGTGATTCTCTTACAAAATTTGAATAAAGTACAGATATAACCCGTGTAAGATGTTTCAGAGCATTAGCAAATTGATCTAAAAAAAAGTGTTGTTTTAGGTACAATTTTTTAAACCAAATAACAGGAAATTATACGGGATCTTTATTTTTCTGCATAATTTCAAAGTACATAGACACATTTGTCATACCACTTTATAAGCTTCAAAAATCTGTCCTGAAAAAATCATGGCATTGCATATGGAAGATGCATTGAATGGCTTGTTTGACATCAGCATTGCTTCCAACGTGCCTTCTGTTAAGGGTCTTCTTCAAAGCTGGAAACAGATGGAAGTCAGTTGGTGCGAGATCAGGCTCTCCCAGCCAAGAGTTATAATATGGTTTTGTGTTGCAGTCTTGCACTGTCATTCAACAGCAGAACACCAGATCTGAGAAGGTCACACCACTTTTTCCAAACCACCTCTTTTAATGCAGAGTGGCACAGTATTGTGCAGTATTAATGGTTGCAACCTCCAAAAAGTCCAGCAACAGAACTCCCTGGGCATCCTAGACAATGGTGGGTAGCACTTTACCTGCAGATGGAGTGCTTTTGAACTTGTTTTGGACAGGTGATGACGGATGTTTCCATTCCATGGATGTGGCCTTCGGTTCAGGTGTGTAATGGTGGGCCCACGTTTCATTCCCTGTCACAGTCCGAAACAGAAAGTCATTCCCATATTCATGGTCGACTTCTATCCAATGGTATATTCGTGTCTTGCACATGCGCATTCACCTGCTGTGTCGTCTTTCACCCATAGCCATTCAACGCTTCTTCTATATGCAATGCCCTGAATTTTTCCTGGACAGCTTTTTGAAGCTTATAAAGCGGTTTGACAAATGTTTGAATTTATATGGAAATTATGTAGAAAAATAAAGATATGTCTTCTTATCTTTAATGTCTCATTCTATTTTTTTTTTTTCTTTCATATACTACTCTGCCCACAGTCGACAGGGGAAACTTATTTTCCAAATATAACCTTGTATATATCAGTAAATAAAGGCTTCTAGTATTTACAAAAGCACTATAACATTAAAAAAAAGTAGTGCTACTGCACAATGTTGAGCAATCAAAAGCATATTGCTTTGGTAATATTTGTCATAATTAATTAAATAATGACATTTGAATGTGAAAGCCTTTGTGTAGTGCATTTTTTAATGGTGAGCTGGGTGAAATGGTAGCACAGTTGATAGCATCCTGTTCTGTGACACTAAAGCTAGCAGGTTCATGTTCAGCTGCTGGCAATTATATAGTTTTTCACCTTTGTTTTTCTAGAAGATTCATCACAAAAAATAAAAAGAGAAGGGACTTTCACTATAAATATATCTCTAAAGGAGAGTGAACCCCATCACTCATTTACATTAATTTTAGCGTGTATGTATATATTTGGAGAATAATTTAAATAAACAGTAATAGTAGAGCACCCTCAGTCATTTTTGGCAGCAGCTATGACTGACAAGAATGCATCAGTTTTTATATGTACAATACAATTAGATTTAGAATAGTGTAGCACATAAAGTACATTTGAACTTAGAAATATATTTGTGTTTCGATAGACACTTTAAAAGTATACACTGAAACAAGTGATCAGACGATTGTAAATAATTTTCAAATCATCTATGATATTATTGGATAATATTTAAATCATATAGTGTAGCTGTAAAATCTCTTAGTTCGGTTGCTTACTTAATAATTAAAAATATTTTACAGTAGGATATCTTTGTTATTTCTTAAAATTTATTTGATTGCCAATCTCTGTCTTTATTTGAAGAGAATGAACATTTGAAACCTTTGTCCCAATGTAGTGTACTTTTTTACATCAAGCTCAGATGTTTAAACTCACTGTACAGATAATGCTTTCTTAATATATTATGTTCATGAAATCTGGTGTTTGAAACATCTGTATATATTTGATGATTAAATACATGAGAGAAAAATATATTAATGGAGACCTGTGAAATTTTAAGAGTCAGAAAGTTAGTTTGGCATGAATCTCATGAGTATATACCACAAATACTTCTTACAGCTCACTTTTGAGCTCAGCAATGGCTGTTTACCACCCAAAATAATTCCATATCCAAATAATGAATAAAAATAGTCACAATTTGCCAACGGCCGTGCTGCAGTTGATACACCAGTTCTGGTTATATCACCAAAGTTAAGATCTCGAGCTTGGCTAGCACTTGGATGGGTTACTGTCTGGGTCTGCCGAGTGCTGTTGGCAAGGGGGTGCACTCGGTCCTTGTGAGGCCAACTGAGGAGCTACTTGATTGAGAAGTACCAGCTCTGGCCATGAAAACTGTCACAATGGCCAGGGTTCTGACTACGTCCCCCTCCATACCACATCCATTGAGGCCTTAGGGCAGAGAATGACATGGCGGCCAGTCAGTACCCAGTGGACTCTCGAGGCCTGTCAGATGGAGTTTACTTTAGTTTACTTTAGTCACAGTTTACTGCTTTTTTCAATATTAGGTTATCTTTTTGCACAGGTAATATGTAAGGCAAAAGTAGCAGAACTCAGTCTTGTACAGAGATCTGTAATATGAGAAGATCAATTCACCACTAGAAAGTCTAGGTTGGAATTCAAGAATATAATAAGGATAATCTGCAACTCACCTCAAAGAGGATCATCAAGCCACAGACATGTACAAAGAAATGACACCTGCACAATACAGAATATTTGTAGTAATGCTAACTCCCTTGTTCAATATGCTGAAGGTCTTATAAAGGCCTTCACAGATAATTACTATCTCTCAGACTTAGTCTGCAAACAAATTTCCCATGCCATATTTTGACAAAACCCAAATTCTCCCTGCACCCCCAGTAACTAGTTACCCTCATCACCCAGTACCACTCTTAACTGGAACAACTAGGCCCTATTATTAAAGAAGGCTTTGATTATCTTTCATCATGTCCAAAAATGAGAGATATCCCATTCCTGCTAAAGTTCCACTGCACACCCACTCTCCACAACATCCTAGTCATTCCCTGTGCCACCGCCAACCCGATTATCCTTCCAAGGCATCATATCCGTGTGGAAGACCCCATTTCGAGACCTTCCCAATTCGTCCACCAAGCACATTCTGTTTCAGTCCCATCAAAGGCTTATCCTGCCACATCAGTGGCTGGCCACCTACGAAAGCAGCCATGTGATCTACCATCTCTGCTGTAATCACTGCACACTTTTTTTTCCTGTATTGGTGCGAATACTAACCAGTGGTCCATCAGAATGAATTCTGTTATCGTATCCATTGCTACAAATAAGAAACACATTTGAACATGAATACAGTTAAAACCCCGTTTTTACACTTTTCACGGGACTTCAAAGAAAGTGGTGTAAAATGTGAGAAAACGAAAATGCAGCAAATAATGTTTAAACGGTAAAATTTTCTTACTGGATTACCATTTCATTTTTGTAGTTTATGTATGATATACGTACATAATAGACATCAAAATACTCGTGAAAAAGTTTATGTGTAAATGTAATAAAGGTTGTCTAAATTTTGTACCATTTTAAGTGCCATGTGGAACTGGAACTGGTAACTTTATAGAAATTAGGAATTGTTGATGTAATTTCATCCATTATAATCAACATTGTCAGAAAGCCTTTAAGTGGCATTCATTATTTAAGTAACACAAGTTTCAAATTTTTTGATGGTTTGCATGACATATTTGAGACTTTATTCACATTCTCAAGTGCAAATATATACAGAAGTATTTTCGTGACATTTGCAAAGGGTTGGCATCTCACACTTTAAATATACTGTGCCCCCCCCCCCCTTCATTGTGCAGAAAACATACATAAACGAACCATCAGTCTAAAAAAAAAAAAAAAAAAAAAAAAAAAAAAAAAAAAAAAAAGAAAAAAAAAACCTTACTTAATTGTTTTCATTTAACAACGAGAATAAATGCTCAAAATGTGTCATACAAAGCTTGGAAAAGCACGAGTCACAAAAAAACTAACCTAAGCTGACACTTGGCGTGGTGACTTATGGAACACTCCCATCAGCCACAGTGTCATGAGTCAACTTGGTGTATACTGCAGATATTGAAACATGAAAAATACATTTGAATGAATGCAAAGTATCAAGAATCTTGAATATGTAATGTTTATAAATACTGAAGGCAAAAGCCATGCCAGCATAAATTTATGTCAATTATGTAATTTTTTTCTCCACAAACATGGTTTCATAAAGTGTCTTCATAGGCTTTCCTGGCATAATAATTCTTCATAGTCTCTTCAGGGTTTTTTCTGGATAATAAAATCAAACTGATTCAATATTTTGACAGTACAACTGTCCATCATCTTCAGAAACCATCACTGCTGCTAAATGCCACTGAATACTGATGCTAAACCACAGTTCTGCATGCTATATAGGTGTCAGCCATGTGCACGGCACATGCACCACCCATCACAGTTACTGCCTTTCAGGATGACCTAGTGTCACACAGTTAGTGAACACAACATATCGATATATCACATCTTCTGATCTTCTGGGATCATCATAGAACATTGCAGTTTCATATGATTTATTAGTGCAGTCCATGCCCTGTTAAGAGGAAACCCCTCATCTCTATTTATTAAATTGTGTGTCAAACTCATTTTAAATATTTATCTATAAACACTTCCAAACACTAGAGGAATTGGCTACAATACAGTCTCATCATATATCACCTTCTGTCCCTCCATTAAACAGTGTTTTGCTACTGCCGATTTTTCTGGCTGCAGTAGTCTTGTGTGATGGCAATGTTCCATGCATCTATCTTGCACAGTGCGAATAGAATGTTCATATTTTTGTAAAGCTTATGGGACTTAACTACGGGATCATCAGTCCCTAACAGTGTGGATAGAATGGCTGATGTAAGCCTTGCCACATACATAGTATTTTGTAAACACCAGGTTTCCTGAGTACCAGGTTATCTTTGATGGAGCCAAGCAGTGCCCTAATCTTGTAAGGTGAACAGAAAACAATCTTGATGTTAAAACTTTTTAAAAGTCTTCCAATTTTTCATCTGATATCATGGATGTGATAATCTCATTCGATTTTTGGACCATTTTCACTGCCTTCATCTAAACATTAAATTTACTTTGGAGGTCAAAAGTGATGGGAAACTTCCATGTTTGGATGTAACAGTTTATAAAAAACGTGATGGCACCCTGGGCCATAGTGTTCACAGAAAGTCGACACATATTGATTGGTACCTGCATGCCAGTAGTTGTCATACATAATAGTAACGTAATGGCATCCTTAGAACTCTGGTACACATAGCATATGCCATCTCATATGTTGACAGTTTACTATCAGAACTGGAACATCTGATGACTTTTGTCAAGAAAAATGGTTACTCTGAAAACCATATTCGCCATGCTATGGAGTTTGGATAATCTCCAGAGGTGCATGAAGAGGAGTATAGGGCTCTAGCCTTCATTCCTTATGCTGGGGGCGTTTCTTATAAAAATCGAAGACTTTTTAAAAATTTTAACATCAAGACTGTTTTATGTCTGCCTTCCAAAATTAGGGCACTGCTTGGCTCTGCCAAAGATGACATGGGACTCAGGAAACCTGGTGTTTACAAATACAGTGTCAGTGTAGCAAGGCATATATCAGCCATTCTATTCCCACTATGCAAGATAGATGTGTGGAACATTGCCACCACATGAGACTACTGTAGCTGAAAAATCGGTGGTTGCAGAATACTGTTTAATGTAGGGACACAAGACAAAATATGATGAGACCCACTTAGTAGCCAATACCTCCAGTTTTTGTAACAGTGTTTACAGGGAAACATTTGAAATCAGGTTGACGGACAAATTAATAGACAAGGGCTTTCCTTTTAATAGCACATGGAATGCACTATTAAATCATATCAAACTACAATGTTCTATGAAGATCCCAGTACCAGTGATTGATTAATGGAAGGTGTGATATATCATTGTGCTGTGTTTGACTAGGGGCAGTGCCACTAGTTCAGCCTAAAAGGCAGTCACTGTGATGAGCAACACATGCACCGTGCATGTGACTGATGCCTATATAGGATGCAGAACTGCGGTTTAGTGTCAGTATTCAGGAGGTCACAGCAGCAGTGACAGTTCCTGCAGACTACAGATAATTGTACTATTGAAACATTGAATCAATTCGATTTTAGTATCCAGCAGAAAACCCAGAGAGACTAAAAAAAATGTAAATATGTTAATGCAATATTAACATTGTGAACATGGGAAATTTAATGGGACCAACAAAAAAGATGTAAATTGCTGGAAAATATAAAAAACTGGGTACATAAAAATGGGGATATACTGTAACTCTGTAAAGAGCATGCTCAAAACATTGTTACTTCAGCATGTTATTTCTTTCTAAGCATGAGATTGGTATGGTGTACATAGTTGCCAGCACTGCACAGCATTCTGCTCCCCCCCCCCCCCTCCCACCACCCCTCTCCTCTGCCCCATGTTTTCCATGGCTCAGAACTCATAATGTTCTTCATAACAAAAGAATAAAATGTAAGTACACATCAGTGACCTCACCGGTTGTTATGTTTTTAATTTTTTTTTTTCTTTTATATTGCAGCCCAAAAATCCTTACCTTCTTCCATTGTGGCCTAGGTAAGGTGAAAGGTTGGAAACCCCTGTTTTAGAGCCTCAGTGTTTATAGGGTGCTAAACCCTAATCTTCCTTTCTTTTAGAATCTAGTTGAGGGCTTAAACCAGAGGGCCAGAGAATTTTGTGGCAATTTTGGATGAAATTTGTTAAACTATGCCATCAGGTAGACAAATGTAGGGTTCCTCCTAATAGTTCAGGCGTACACTACATGCAGGCAGTGGCTATTAGGGTACATGCATGGTCTATAAATATGGCTTTTTTTATGTTAAAAAAGTCAGGCCAAGGGCATGATAAGCAGCATTCTGAATCCATCTGGTTAGCATTCCATAGTAACAGAATGGAGAAAGGAAATGTGAATTTTGTTCAAGTTAACTATAGGACCGACTATGGAAAGATTCCACAAATACTCTCACTTATAAATGGCCACAGTTCCCTAGTACTTAGGGACAAAAGTATGTCTGAAACCATATGTCAATAGTGATGAAATTCTAAACTCCAACTGGAGTATGTATTACAAAGATAGGCTGAATATTGACGCTATCCCCTGCGCCGGCAGTCGGTGTTCGTGGTCTCTCGCGGCAATATAGAATGTGTATGTGTGTTTATAGCAGTAATATCTAGACAGATTTCAGGTTACTTGACAGTTCAACATGGAAATTCATCTCCAATATTGACAGTGTTGAGCATTGGTGAACAATGTTCAAGAGCATTGTACAGTGTGTTTTAGACAAATATGTGCTAAGCAAAATTGTGAGAGATGGAAAGCTCCATTGTGGCTTGACAACCAGGTCAGAAAGCTTGTCCTAGTTGTTAGACTCCGTTTCCATTTTTATTTTTTGTGTGGCTATCAGCAGTACAGAAGTAAGCTAAATACAGGCCAGCCAATCTATCTCTTTTGAAGAATATTTTAGTATTAATGACAAAAATCACTGATGATATTGCAATACTCAGCGAAAGTGAAGGAGAATTTAAACATCTTTTGAATAGTATGAATAGTGTACCGAGCACAGAATATAGACTGAGAGTAAACCACAAAAAGATAAAAGTAATCAGAAGTTGTAGAAACTAAAGTAAAGTAAGCTATGAAGGTTGAAGCAAGAAGGACATAAAAAGTAGCCTGGCACAAGCTAAGAGGGCATTCATGGTCAAGAAGAGTCCAGTGGTATCAAATGTTGGCTTTAATGTGAGGAAGTAATTTATGAAAATATCATCTGGAGCACAGTGACATGGTGACAGTGGGAAAAATGGAACAAAACAGAACTGATGTACTAATGACGAAGATTGAAACTTTGGTGGACTGATGAGATAATGAATGATATCAAGTATAATTTCTATAAAGGAGACTACGGAGACACAAATCTGTCACAAAATTAAAAGGTATGTTTATTATGTTGCATTCAGATATATTTTTAAGCTCCCCTAATATTTTTCGTTGCACTATGAAAAATACTTCTCACTTCTAAATAAGTCAATCCTATTGGAATCACATCACTCATCGATTTAATATTCATTCCTGAGCAAAAATAATCTGTAAAAAGGAATATATTGTCAGGGAGTCTTCACCAAGGTGTAATCGAGTATTTACTCAGTTTGGTTAAAAAACAAGTAAAAGGTTTCCAGAGTTTTATTTTACAAATACAGATTGGAAAGAAGTGCTTGACACACTCAATGTCAATTTAACATGCAATCTATTCTGAAAGATAGCCTAATTCAGAATAAAGGCATTACAAAAATAAGTTAAATAAATTTCTTCCTTATTTTACTCATGTTAGTCAGTGTACGGAAATCACTGCAACTGCTCATATACATAGCAATTCATGCTAGAATTTGGTGACACAGATATGTTTGGAATAATAGTTGCTATTGCTTTCTAAATTGCTCGTGTGTGACCGATTGAAGGATGGTGACCGAATGCAGTTATGAGGTAATTTCAATGAAGTGTGTGGGCGGCCATAACATATTTTATCTATAAAGCAAAAGCAAATTACAAATAATCAGGGTTATTATATAATTATAGACCAAATGTTCTTAAATTTTATATCAATAGTGCAAGTTTATTTGATTTCGTTGCTTTTTATTTGACATGATATCTAGGACATTAGAGGTGTAAAAATGCAGAATGTAGTGACTCTCATTTATATGATCATTGTGGTACACAGAAATTTAAGCCAGTCCTAGAAACGTGCTCCAATAGCCAAACATTACAAGGTGACTGATCACAAATAGTGGGAAAACAGGTTTCGAGTCACAGCTAGGCACAAATATTCCTATGTCTCCACTGGGTAATACATCTATACCTAATGCAGGAGCTGAAAATTCAATATTGAGAGTGAACTTTTGATTTAAATTATTTCAACTGCTGTAATTTGTCAATGTTGAGGAATAGAACATTGTGAAGTTATGACCATCCTAACTGTGTGTTCGCCACATCCGAGAGTCCGTTAGTTGTCCTCATCCCTATGCTCCAGGTGAAGTGAGAAGCACTCTACTTCATTATGCAGAGTAATCTTCACATCACTAAAAGCAAAGGAACCGTTAATTCAGTTTCTATTCATGTCTTAAGAAATACTTTAAGGTTTGACCTAATTCACTAGACAAGAATATTTTGCCTATTTGCCCTAGCTACAGACAAAACAGTTCTCTTAGTGAAAAGCCTTCAAAACTATTAGATCTACAAACTAACACATGAATGCTGTGAAAGATGTACTGTCAACCCAAAAAAAAAAAAAAAAAAAAAAAAAAAAAAAAAAAAAAAAAAAAAAAAAAAAAACAATTATGTGGACAACAGGTGTGTTGTGGAACTTAATTTAGTTGATTTGAAAGTGGGCTAAAACTTTTTCAAACTTTGACACTGCAAGTTTATGTTTACCGTTGCAGTTACATTCAGGGCATTCATATGCTTGTTTGAAGGACACTGAATATGATCACTAGGTGATTGAATTCGATCTGTGGTTTTTTAAATAAAACATTAACGGCCAATGCTGCGAAATACAGCTGATGTGTTCATCATTGTGTGGTCGTGGAGCACCTCCAGGAAATGGAATCAAACCTCAAAATAATCTTCAAATACAATTCGTTCAGCATAACATAAAAAATAAAAATAACCACTGAAGCAATACTGATACATATTTTCAGTCTCAATTTTTTGTTGTTGCTGGGGGAGGGGGGGGGGAAGCAGCAAAATGAGGGCTGGCACCAGGTGCCAGAAATACACACTACACCACTGTTAAAAATAAAGATATAAAATAGATTGTACATAAACCAAATATCCCGTTACGGCCCATTGTGAATTTCAAAAATGCTCCCACTTATAAACTTGCAAGACACACGATGAAAGTACTAACAGAAACCTATCAAATGAAAGATGACAAAACCATCAACAACACCTCACACTTAATGTAAAGATACAAGAATCCCAGACTCAGCTACCCTTCTTTCCTTTGACATAGAGAAAATATGTACACTAACATACCAGTAGATGAAACAATAACTATCATAGAACAAAACCTAAAAGAAAACAGTCAACTACCAGATGAACACATAAAAGAGATATACTCATTGGTAAAATTGATAACCAAACAAAACTATTTTCAATTTAATAATGAGAGAAACACACATGCGCGCGCGCGCGCGCGCGCGCGCGCGCGCGCACACACACACACACACACACACACACACACACACACACACACACACACACACAAAGATACCTTCAACACATTTTCAATGAAACAGTTGAATTTCAAATAAGCTAAGGTTGGCAACATTACAAAACAAACAGCAGTAGACACAGTATGGCAGCAGGTGACAATAGAACCAGAGAACTGCAATGTGTTTCAAAAAACAGTGTAACATTTCAACCTGGTTGCCAGAATAAGACTGAAGTGGAATAGCAACTGCTGTAAGTACACCATTTTATACCAAACAACGAACTGTTTTAAATCAGAAATGAAATGTTTTGTAGATATGTAAGAGACCTAACCTATATGTGTAAACAAAAAGATGTAAATATTTCACGACACCCACTGATGATGCCTTGAGAGAAAGGCGAAACGCGTATGGGTGACTTAAAAATATAAAAATAAAACCCTTCATTTGCAGTAGCAAAAGGTGTTTACTTTAAAAACCTTACAGTGAAATACAAATAAAATATATTGTCTATATGTAGGCTTACTGGCAGTCATTTTTGGTACACATGTACATACTGCACTTGCAGTTGTTACATGCAGGCTGATTGTTCTTCATTTTCAGTTTTGTATAATTAATTTTCACCTTTGAGAATATCGTATTGAGATTTGTAGCATTGATCATATCACTTGAGTTCCCATTTTGTAGTTTCAATAATGTAGTATTTCTCATCTCAATAATTATGCAATAAATTTGAATTTGTAGTTGTGATTCCCTTAATTTATTTATTATTAATCCATCATCTCTCCTCTTAAGGCTCAAGTCTCAGGACAACAAATTACTGCAGGTAGTGGTGGTATTCACATGTCTGAGGGTAGCTATTTCTACTATTATTTCCACTATTATGCATGTATAAATGTTGATCTGAACAATTAAACAAAATCAATTTAATAATTAAATTTTATACTTATCTTATTTCACACATGATAATCAATATTTACGTTACTACTTCATTAGTGATTTTACTTTTTTTGTCTTTTGTGCTTATTTTATTTTGAATCTATTCGAAAACATTTGTTGGCTGCAACTACAAAAATAAATGTGTTGCCTGAAATTATAAGGTACCAAATATTGTCAAAGTATGGGGAATGCAATATAAGCTACTTTTGAACCTGCACACGAACATGAGGGAAGTACAAAGGTTAGAAGGAGACTTTCCAGGTGGGAAAAATAGGTATAAAATAAAGATATTTGACTTACCTAAAGTACAGGCTCGCCGACATAAACATAAAACACACACAAAAACACACAAACATTCGAGCTTTCGCCACCACTGGTGGCTTCTTCAGGAAAAAGAGGAAGGAAGGAGAGGAGAAAGGGAAGGATACGGGTTTTAAGGAAGTGGAAAAGGAAACATTCCAATCCCAGGAGTGGAAGGACTTACCTTAGGGGACAAAAAGGAAGGTAAACAAATACACACACACTCACACATATCCATCCAATTTTCTACAAATGTCTGCCTAGGTGTGTTTGCATGTGGATATGTGTGAGTGTGTGTGTATTTGTTTACCTTCATTTTTGTCCCCTAAGGTAAGTCCTTCCACTACTGGGATTGGAATGGCTCCTTTTCCACTTCCTTAAAATCCGTATCCTTCCCTTTCTCCTCTCCTTCCTTCCTCTTTTTCCCAAAGAAGCCACCAGTGGTGGCAAAAGCTCGAATGTTTGTGTGTTTTTGTGTGTGTTTTATGTTTCTGTCGGCGAGCCTGTACTTTAGGTAAGTCAAATATCTTTATTTTATACCTATTATAGAGGAAAAATTCCTAGCAGGAAAAATATATATAAAAAGTAGATGAAGATTACTTACCAGGTGAATGAGCACAGGTAGCGATAGTAACAAATAAATAAAACACACACACACACACACACACACACATAAACGCTAGCTTTTGCAGCCTAGCTGCTTCTTCAGGCAGAAGGGAAGGAGAGGGAAAAGGAAATGATGAGTGTTTTAAGGGAGTGGGTAAGGAGCCATTCCAATCCTGGGAGAGGAAAGACTTACCTTGGGGGGAAAAAAGGAGGGCAAACAAATACACACCCACCCACACATATACACAAATGCAAACACACCTAGGGAGACATACTGTAGAAAGCAAAGAAGTTGGACAGAGATACCAATTGAGGCAGAGGCTCTGTCCAGAGAATTGAGGCAAAGATGTTAAAGATGGTGGGCGGGAATTTGAATTTAGCGGAGATAAAGACCAGGTGGGCAACAGGAAGAGAGAATATGCTTAAGGGCAAATTCCCATCTCCGGAATTCTGAAGTGGGAAGTATCGAGATAACCCATACAGTGTAACACTGTGCCAAGATGTGCTGGCCATGCACCAAGGCGTGTTTAGCCACAGGGTGATCCTCATTACCAACAAACACTGTCTGCCTGTGACCCTTCATGCAAATGGACAGTTTGTTGCTGGTCATTCCCACGTAGAACCCTTCACAGTGCAGGCAAGTCAGTTGGTAAATCATATGGATACTATCGCAAGTGGCTCTGCCTTTGATCGTGTACACCTTCCGGGTTATGGGACTGGAGTAAGTGGTGTGGAAGGGTGCATAGGCTGGGCTGTGACCAGCCAGGATCAGAGGCCTCGGAATAAACCTTGAGCCCTGTGACACTGGTGGATCACTGAGGGTAATCTATTATGTTTATATTCTACTTTTGTATTACATACATTTTAGGATTCTATAATATCATTAACATAGTGAATTTTACTTAACATTTAAATAATTAATGTTTACAATCCTACATTTAATTCTATAACTGAGAGGTAACATAATTTATTTACACTTCATACACAATTGTTGATTTGGGTGCTCTGTTCCATTTTTTGTACATTTGAAGTTTGTATTTCAGTTGCTGTCAGTATCTGTGGTGGGTGTGCCATCATTTGTAGATGTTGTGTCTGATGTGTCTCGATCACTTTCATGCCAGGAGTTATCTGACCTGTGGGTTACACATTGGGTGATCTGGTGTCTACTTGTTTCATTGTATTCGATTTGTTTGAGTGTGGACACCTCATCAGCGATACGGTTTAGAATATCCTATTTGTCCTTGTCTCTAATCATGTTGTTAATGTTGATATTGTCCTGTAGTAGGGTATATGATTGTGTTCTGTATATGTTGCAAGTTAGGAGTGTGTGTTCTGGGATTTGCTGTTCTCCACATGTGCAGTTGTCATTGTCACTTAACCCTACATGGCTCAAATGCGTAGGGTATGGACCGTGCTCCATAAAAAAATGTACCATACCCTGGGCGGGACTAATATGATCCATTCTCAGACTTTCCATGATGTTTGGGAAAAAAGTATGCACTCATCGACCCTTGTCACTGTTATCCCACTCCTTTTGCCATGTGTCCACCCGTCATTTGTTGAGTTGGCACCTCTCTGTTATATTTTGTCCCGTGATTTCATGCACATTGTCCTGTCTCCCTGCCTTCAGCCAGTACATGGCCACTTTCTGTCTGATTGTGAAGTCAATCGGGGGTATTCCCAACACGACGAATAGTGCCCGACAGTCTTAGAAGAGTCCTCCCTTGTCCTTGCCTCACAATAGTCTTGTGTGTTAGTAGGTGTAGTCTGTGGGCCCACGAGCTGCCAGCGTAGCATACAACTGACTCAAAACGTACTGTATGATATAGTTGGAGTGTTTGTGATGGGAGTTTGTATGTTGTGGTGTTTAGCCTGTGTTTGTGTCATCTTGGTGACCCTGTCTGTCGTCAGTTTTATGTGACCATTAAATGTAAGTCGTTCGTCGAGTTGGACCCCAAGATATCGTGCTGTTTGGTCTCTGCGAATCTTTGTGTTATTGAATTTTATTATTGGGTCTCTAATCAGTTTGCCTTTGAGTAAAATGTATACTGTTTTGTGTGTGGCCTTTTATAGTTTATTTTGGTTGCACCACTGGCCAATTTTCGCCAGGATTTGTGTTGCTTTTTGTTCTATTTGTGTTCTTGAGTCAGCCGTGACTACCACTAGCAGGTCATCTGCATAGGCTACCACCCTCTCGACCAGCTCCTCTTCTCCTAGGTGATTCAGAAGTGGCTCGAAGGCAATATCCCAGAAAATGGGGCTGCATATTGATCCCTGTGGACATCTTTTGGTGATCCTCTTGACTACTTTCTGGGTGCCCGTGTGCCATTCCACTACCCTATGTCTACAATAGTGCGAGAGGCTATTGTTGAGGGCTATAGGTACCCTCAGCTCCCTCACTCTTGCAAACAGTGCTGGCCACCAAAGATTATCAAAGGTGCCGTCAAAGTCGACAAGGATGGCCACTGCGTATTTTGCCCTGGTGTTGTGTACAGTTTGTAATGCCACGTTTATGGCATCATCTATTGATTTTCCCTTTCAGAAACCATATTGTCTGCAGTTAAGACCCGTCAGCTCTCCCTGCTCTTGAAGACGGTCACACAGGAGTTGTTCCTGCACTTTGGCCAAGGTGTTAATTAGGCAGATTGGTCTGTAAGATTTGGCGTTTTGTGGGTCCTTGTCTGGAGACTTCTTTATGATAACTGCATTGGCCACTTTCCAAGTCGTAGGTACCCGTAGCACATCTTTAATGAGGTCCGTCAGAAAAGGGGTAATATGCAGAGCTGTTACTTTCATGGTCTCAGGATGGACACTGTCGATGCTGGGGGCTTTGCCATTTCTCAATTTAGAGATTGCTACAGCCACCTCTTCCCTGGCAAAAGGAGTGGTAATGGTACCACTGTTGTATTCCATGTCCATTAATGTTCTTAGAGTTGTGTGGTGCTTGTCGTCGTGTGTCATCTGGGAGGAGCTTGTTCAGCAGGAACTCCACTGAGCTTTTCCATCCCTCTGTTGTGCTACCGTCGTCTCGTTTTAATGTTGATAAAATGAGTGGTGTCTTGACCTTTTCAGTACATACCTTAAATGGCTCTCCCCATATGTTTGTTAGTAGTTGTTTCTGTACATGGTGTTCCCATTGCTCCTTGCGGGTGACCATGAGTGTGTTTTTGTAAAGTGTTTTTGCCCTTCTATATTGATCCAGCCAGTAGGCTCTTTCGCTGTCTGGTACCATTTCCGTTTACGTCGTGAGTCCTTTCATAGTCTTGTGTTTCTGTCCACAGGATCTTGTCTTGTCTGATCTTAACTGTTGGAATTGCCTCGTTTTGCACTTTTTGAAATGTATTGGTCAGTACATGTGCCCTATAGTCAATGGATCCTGTAGTGTCCTCTAGGTTCACTTCCTCTACTATTTGTCTGAGTTTGTTAAAGTCCGTTTTATGAATCTTGTACCATTGATGGTTGTCTATTGTTTGATTGTGTGTTTGTTTGATTTGTATGACTATTGCGTTGTGGTCGCTATGAAGTTCTCCATCCAGCACCACCCACCCAACCACCTTGGAGACTGCATGAGCATTCACGATTGTGATGTCAGTTCGGCTGCTGGTGTGCCCAGGACCTCTGTATATCGGAGCCTGATTTGGAGCATTTGATACCAATAGGTTGTTCGCATCAAGGCATTCGAGGACCTTATGTCCTCCGTCATTCATGATGTTTGAGTGCCAGAGAGTTGCTCTGGCATTGATGTCCGTTATAATAAGGAGGTTCCTGGTGTTTGCAAATGCAGCGACTTCATCGATATGCTTCAGGTATGGCTCAATGTCATGCAAGTATTGTGCATACATTGAGGCCATAACCCATTTTTTGTTCCCGCACACAATCTCCAAACTGACCAGGTGCGTTGTGCATATAAGGTAATTTTTGTTGCTGTGTATTTTTGTTGATGATGACAATTTCTGCTTTTGGCCTGCTTTCGAGAATCGAGGTGTATTTCTTCGGTATGCCTGTTATTTTGTTATTGCATGTGTGTGGTTCCTGGAGACATATCACATCGATTTTATGTTCTTCTATGACTTTGGCCAATTCTGTACAGGTGAGTATACTGCACTGTGTATTTACTTGTACGATCCTCATGGGTAGTCTGTGTACACCATACAATCAGGTCCAGCAAGCAGGGGGTCAAAGTATACCCTCCCATGCACCTTGGCCATGTCTTTGTACATGACTTCCAAATTGAAGCTCTCATCCCTTCTAGAACATGCTTTCCTTAATAGGTCACATAGTCCAGGACTGTCCATGGGCATATTTTCTGCCTTCAGTAATTCTCTGTCAGTTTGTTCTGCAGTCGGGTAACAGATTTTTGCTCCTTTTGGGTGCATAAGTCTCATTACCAGTCTTAGGGTTGTTTGGAATGTGTGTATGTTTTTGAGTCGTGATAGTGTAATGTTCTCTTCCAGTGTTTTATAGTCAAGTGCAATTTCTGCCCTGTGTTTAGCTTTATTGTCTGTGTTGTCTTTGTCGTCGTTGTCGTCAGTGTTTTTGTCTTCGTCTTTGTTTTGTTTGTGTCGGTGGGTGATTTCATTGATGACATCTCCAGGAGGATGTTTGTGTTGTCTGTTTGTTCCTGTGTTATGTTCTTGTGTGTAGTGTATGGGTTGATGACACCCCCTGCCACAAAATCGATAGGTCTGATTGAATCGCTGATTGGAAAAAGGAAGAAAGTCCACACACCACTGTTTTGAGAAAACTAAGAAAAACTTGTTAACTCCTAAAATATTGTTCTGACAGTTTTATGATCCATTAAAAACTTGTAGAACTAAACTATGTGCATTAAATGACGAGTCGTTCGAATGCCTTCGATAAATATTTTTGAAGCAGGCCCCTTTGGAAGTTGGTGGACATTCTTCCTTTTTCCAATAAACTATTCTCTTGAGGGTAGCTTGCAAAGAAATTCACTGCAACACAGGTTTAAACTGCTATTTATTGTCATTTATGTTTCAAACTGATAATACTGATGTCAATTTAGTCCAACATCTTAAGACCAATTATTTATTTTGATATAGTGTTAAAATTTTTAATTAACTATTTTTAATGCTTTTTAATCTTCTTCAGCAGCTTGTACAGCTTCGTTTCCTGGAAATACTAATCTTCTCCTTCAGATGGGATATCATTATTTCTTGTGGTACACTGAAGAATGTTGTTATAAAACTCATGATACTCTGATGGAATGAACTTTATTAACATCTTGTAGCTTCTTGTGATTAATAGGAATCTTCTTGCTGTATGCCATATTTCTCGTATAATCGGGAACTTTTCATCTCTTAGAAAGCCTATATGTATTGTTACGCAGTCCTTCTACCCATTCCATAGAAACGACCTATCCTGGGTTTTGATGTGTGTAACCACGGCACAGTGCCCCAGTACACACGGCTAATCTGCCGCGGCGGAATTTAGCAAGCAGAATCCTCTCCTTCGTTTGAAAATTTAGGGCAAATGAGGATTTTTAAGTGTTGTGGCCACCATTTTTCTTGATGTTCAACAAGCTTGACTTGAAAAGAATTCAGTGTTTTTCTTGAATTAGCTATAATTTTAACATCCTGTTTGACAAGAGATTGTCTTGTTGTCGTGTCACTCCTATTACAGCAAAATCCTTATAGCATGGGAGAAAGGAGTGACCACATACAGGTTAATAATGATGAATTATTAGAAATTTGCCAGTCATTGCTAGATACATCAGGTACCACAACTGTAGTTCATTCACAGATTCCGATAGCTGTTCATGTATGTAATGATTGAGGAAAGTACACACTTCATTGGGACCTCGATTACCTTGCCCTTCATGGTAGCAATAAAACTATGCAGTATTGTTTTTCAGATTATGGATTTTCTGTTCTGCTCCTTCTCCTTTGATCAGTTGAATATTCTATCAATCTCATTAAATACAGATCTTTCTCCTTTTTAGTTTTACCATTGTACAATTTTGTAATAATTTCCATTTCATCCTCATCTTTGAAATGTTTCAAGTACATTTTGGAACAAGTGCAATAAAACAAATTATACAGCATACCACTCCAATACAAAGCACATAAATATTTTGCAGTGAAATGTATACAAATAACACAAGATGCATGAATAAAACTATCTTGCACGATGGACCAGGCGGTTTCACTGGCAGAACCAATCCTTTTGAAGTTATGTATTCTTTTCCTAGTGATCTATGTCTCTCGTGTTTTTCCTTGACATATTTGTCTATATTTCATACACCTTTGTTTTCTGTGATGTACTTGTTCATTATCACTTTCACTTCCACTCATGATGTGAGTTTACAGACAGCAAATTTACGTAACCACACTGAGAGTAATGTATGACAGTAAAATTGAAACAATGTGTTTTAATGCTATTTAGTAACATTGTTGGAATGCTCCTTGCCTGACATCTGGCGGTGCTGCTCAGACAAGTGATTGTAAAACAGAAGAATGTCCAGACATTCTTCCCTATTCCAACAACTAAAAACTTTCACTGGCTGTACTTTCGGCATTATTGCTGGTTGTTTCTTTCCTATTCCAGTAGTCGATAAGTGGACAGCTGCAGAAGAAAACGTATATCTCAGCGTATTTTCGTTAAAATTGGACTTTCTTCCTTTTTCCAATCAGCGATTTGATTATGTGTTTACAATTGTCAGTGTTATACATTACTTGTGTCCTTGATGTATTTTCCTGTTGGTTGTCATTTGTGTTGTTCTCAGTTTCTGTTGTGACTTGTGATGTTGGAGTGTGTCTGTTTGATTTGTCGTGTTTCGAATTTGTCTATTTCTTTTTCTATTTCCTCAACCTGTTGGATCATTAACTGTAGGTTGCTCGATATGTCATAGTCTGACTCTGTCTCCTCATCACAGACGTCTGAGTTTTGTTGGTCACTGTGTGTGTCATCATTTGTATTTGTGGTGATTGTTGTAGTTTGTGTGACGTTAGTGACCTCATTTGTGTTTGGTGTGTTTTGTGTGTTTTCCATTATGAGTATTTCTTGTTCTAGTTCTTCAACTCTTCTTAGTACGCTAATTTGCTGTACAGTCCAGTACAGAAGGCATCTGTTGAGGGGCCTGGCTGCGTCCGGGTTCATGCCGCCACTGTAGCATAGCTCATCTATGTATTCACTGGCACCCAGGTACTGCTGCTGTACAACATCAGCTGCCACCAGGAATGGCAGTGGGTCATCTTCGTCTCCGTCATTGGAGAGGAAACCCATTTGTCTTCTCCAGGCGATGGCATGTCTCCATGAGTGTGACCTTTTGGATGGAGATTTGTATTTTCTTCGAGTTGCATGGAAAAGGGTTGGGTCCATACTATACACTGGTGTTAGTTTGTCCAGCAGTTGTTTATGGGTCACACATTCTAGACCATCAGCTTTGCTGCAGGTGCACTTCCGGTATTTAACATGGGATGCAGCCAACTTCAACCTCCTCCTTGCAGTCAGCCTGTACATGTCCTGGCTTGGCACAGCGATAGCATACCGGTTCACGTAGTTTACATTGGTGGAGTGGCCTAGGTCATGGCAGGTGTAACATCTAGACACCCTGGCAAAGTCACAAACCCATAATGACTCAAAGTCGATATATACTCATTCATTTTTCATTAGGTGGCACCACACTCTGTGGCTAACCTCAAGAACATTATTGGCCTTGTTGGAGGCTCTTCGTCCGGTTTTGAATTTAAGTGCTACTTCCTTGGACATGATCTCGTACAATTGTTCCATAAAGTCACCGTCGGAGATTGCAGCCGGCAGCTGGTAGACGATCACCATTTGTCTCCTTTTTCTTGTTTCCTCAGATGTAATGTTTGTCATATTGGCAGCCTTTTCTGCAACCTTGTTTGTGTCCACCTTGGTCACTGTTTCTACAATGACCATGTGTGGGGTGGACCTAATGGCTTTTATTTTAACCTTGTCTTCTTTCAGCTTTATGGTTTTCATTATCTCCTCTCTTACTTCCTTGGTACTCCTATTATCTGTTCTTTTAAAGAAAAGGACATAGGTTTCTTTTTCCTTAGCTTTCTGCAGCCTAGTTTCAAGAGCTGTTGCCTGCCTTGGGTCTTTGGGTACAGCAGCAATCATCGCATATTCTGCCAGTCTCAGTTTGTAGCCCCATCAATTTGTTTTTGCAATTCTGCATTTTCCCTTTTGAGTGTAAAAACCTCTAGACGCATTGTCTTGAGTTCAACGTTCAGTTTATTATTCTCATCTTTGAGCACATCAACTTGTCCTTTAATTTGTGCATTAACGAGGGATTCATGACTGTCCAGGTTGTGCCTAGCCAGTTGCGCGTTTGCGACCTCGATTTGATGTCCTAGTCGTGCATTTTCCTTACATAGTTCAACAATTTGATCTTCCAGTCTTGCTTTGTGAATGGCCTTCTGTAGTAGGTATTTCTAATTGGCTGGAGTATGCCAGAGTTTCCTCTTTTTGCTTTAAGGTCATCCACAAGGTCCTTCAAGAATGCCTCTATGTGTTCTAATTTGTCCTCATTTTGTTTGCTGCAGCTGCTGTTGCAGCGTAGGTCCTCGTTCAGTTCCATAACAGCATAGACCTGGAAAAAGTTCTTTGAGATTTCCAGTTTGGGCTAAACCGATACACCATTTTGGAAGTCCTGTGCAGGTGAACCGATATGCCCACACCGTCCACTTGCCTCCGCGGCGGTGTGGTGACTAGGTCGCCACTCTGTGCCGGTTCTTTCCCCCCCTCCCCCCCCTGCCCCTGTCGTGCTATAGCAGCACTGCTGTGATGTGGCTGCACACCTGACCCCTAGCGGCCATGCCACTAGACTTCACACCTGGTAATGACACGCTGTCCTACTTTTGGCACTTGCTGGTTTGTCAGTCTGTTGACTTATGTTAATGTTACTCCCAAACTAATTGTTCGGTACCACTGCAGTTTTCACGCCACATAGTGTACACAAGAATGTATCTGTTGGTATTATCAGTTTGATCGGACCGCGTTAGATTTATTTTGGAAAGGCTACCATATGATACCACACTTTCTGCCAGTCCTATGTTTGCATCTTTTAACAGGTTTTTACGGTAATGTGGGGACACTGTTAGGTCTATTGGGTACAGTTTAACCTCTCTGTATACTTCACACGCAATAAGTTGTAGTTATGACCACAATATTTTACCACCACTGTTTCTCTGTGTTTTAATTCATCTATTTACAAGCTTGGGCCACACCTCCTATGATAAACGTTTCTGTACACTTAAAAAGTCACATGAGTGTCTTTTCTCCAGATAAGATATCATAAAGACCAGTTTATGTTAGTTCCATATGTTGACCTACTTTTCAGTTTTTCATGAAAAAGTCGGGTCATTTCCCACGCATGCATAAATCGTTAGTAGAAGCCCCTATCGTTTTTTGTTAGTAGTGAGAATAGTTTTTTTTCTTTGTCTTATTTTGCCTTGGAAATGTTCGCGTCCCACTGACAGCTGCCTGCAGCAGTCCGCTTTGTGCCAGTGACAAACACTTTCCACACTGCCCTTTTTTCACTAAATATACAACCTTTCACCATAGATTTTCACACGCTGTGCAATGAGACGTATACGAATACGTCCATAACACTTCTGATCGCGTTCGCGCACTTTTTACCGATGAAAATCACGGCGCGCACCTGCGTGAAAACAAAGACACACATTGTATAGTCTCACTTATCATATGTGAAAGCCATATTAGCCAAGCATCAAAAGACAAGATTAAAAAGTGGTGAATCAGAATCAGAATCAGAATTTTATTGTCTCATAACATACAAGTTAAATCATTGATTTAGTGTACAGGAGACTCGTCAGTTTAAAACAATAATATATACATACAATGTAGTTATAAAATCACAGTACATAATTATATGTTTTTATCCTGCTCACATACTCAGATCATCATTTAAGAATTCATCAATTGAATAATAGCATTTTTGTACCAGAGTGCTGTATAATTTTCTTTTCATTGATTCAGTTTCAACCTTTCGAAAATGTGTGTTTTTTTAATTTATTACATATTTTCATTCCCATATAGTGTGGGGCCTGGGCATATAGATTTAGTCTGTGTGTAGGTAGCATGAAACTGTCTTTGTTCCTCGTTTCATAACTGTGCTGGACGTTATTATGAAGAAATAGTTCTGAATTATTATTTATGAATAGAATTATTTCGAATAAGTACAATGAGGGAACACTCAGTATCTTTAGATTTCTTAATAATGGCCGACAGGATTCTCTTGGCTTTGAACCACACATGTTTCTTATAATTTTTTTCTGCAGGATTAATATTCTTATCATAGTGCTAGCATTTCCCCAAAATATAATGCCATATCTCACAATTGACTCAAAATAGCTACAGTACACTATTTTTCTTGTGTCTAAACTAGTTACATTGGCTAGGATGGACATAGCAAATGCAAGGCTGTTTAATTTGTTTTTTAGGTAGTCTATGTGTGAGGACCAGGATAGATTGCTGTCCAGTTTCATTCCCAAGAATTTAACGTGATCTGATTCATGTAGTTCCTGACCATTGTGCTTGATCTGTATGTCATTTAATTTAGACTGTTTTGTCTTAAACTGCATTACCTGAGTTTTTTTTATGTTTAATTTTAGACCATTTAAATGGAACCAGTCATCTACGTTTTCTAGGGTCTTTAAGACATTATCAGGAATTTCGTCTGCTTTTTTGTTTTCAATCAGTACTGTCGTGTCATCAGCAAATAGAACTGAATGATAATTTATATTTATGGGTAAGTCATTAATATAGAAAAGAAAAAGGATTGGGCCTAGAATTGAGCCTTGTGGTACCCCCTGTGGGATAGTTCTCCACTTAGAGGAGTATTTTCCTTTGCTCGATGTTATGACAACCCTTTGTTTACTCTCTGTTAGATATGATGTACACCACTGTAGTAGGGCAGTACCCATAATTCCACATTTTTCCATTTTATATAATAATAGGGAGTGGTTCAAACTGTCAAATGCTTTGGACAGATCACAGAATATTCCTGCTGCTTTTTGTGATTTGTCTAAGGTGGAAGTAACTTTGTTGACAAATTCATTGATAGCATAGATTGTACTTTTCCCTTTTTGAAAGCCAAATTGCTGTTTTGATATTATATTAAATTTGTGACAGAAATTTTGAATTTGAACTGCAACAATCATTTCAAATATTTTGGAAAACATGGGAAGGAGTGAAATTGGACGGTAATTTCCCATATCTTCTTTAGAGCCTTTCTTAAACAATGGTTTCACTTCCGCGTATTTTAGGGAGTCTGGAAAGTAGCCTTCTTTAAATGATTGATTGATTATTTTACACAGAGGATACGCTATTATATTTGAAGCTGCGTTAATGACCTTTGAAGGTATTTCATCCCATCCCACTAAATTTTTATTTTTTAGGTTTAATATAGTTTTTTCTACATCTTTTACTGTTACTGTGTCGAATTTAATTAGACACTCATTTTTGTTCAGACTAGAGCCAAATAGATGTACATTATCTTGATATGAGGGAAAATTAACATCAGATTTTGCTACTGTTATGAAAAATTCATTAAATGTTTCTGATATCTGAGCAGGATTTACAATTATTTTTTCTTGTATTTTTAGTTTAGAAATTTCTTGGTTGCTCGGTTTGATTCCAAGTTCAGATTTGACAACTGTCCACACTGCCTTAGATTTATTTTTGTGCTTTCTGATGAATTTAGTATTTGCCATTTCCTTTGCTGCTGTTACCACCTTCCTAAACAATTTTTTATAAAATTTGACATATTCAATGAATTCAGGACTCTTATTGGATTTCAGCTCGGCATGTAGTTCCCTCTTTCTTTTACTCGATATTTTTATGCCAGTAGTTATTCACTTTAGCTTAGTTGTTGTCTTTCTTTGGCAGACCGTGGGTGGAAATGTTTCATTGAAAACATGCAAAAAACTATTCAAGAACCTATCAAAATTTTCTGAACATGAACCTTCATGCTGCAATGACCAATCTATATAATTTAATCTACAACCGAATAAGTTAATGTTGTCTGGATTAAATTGTCTTTTCAGGAAACATTTCCTCCCATTTTCTTTGTTTGTTTTTAATAATTCCATAAGCAGAGCATAGTGATCTGAGATGCCTAGGTTTAAAGTGAATTTGGCATTCTCATTTAATGTATAATTTGTTAATATGTTGTCTATGCAAGTTGCTGATTTTTCACTTACCCTGGTGAATTCAGTGAAATTTAATCTAAAGCCATATTGTTGAATTAAGTCATTAAACTTCGTTGAAATGCTTGTTTCACTTGCTCTATCTATATTGAAATCAGCAGCAAATATAATTTTTTCCTCATTTCTTTCGTGAGTTTTTGTAGGAGGCATTGTAATTTGTCAAAAAATAATTTGGTCACCTCATTACCTGGAATCCTATATATAGATATAATAACAATATTTTGTTGTTCAAGCTCTACACAGCAACTTTCAAATATAAGTTATTCGTTAAGAAAATTAAAATAATCTCTTTCCTTATATTGTAGCGAGCTGTTAATAAGAATACAGGAGCCTCCATGAGTTTTGTTTTTTCTACAAAAACTACTAGCTACATTAAAGTTTTCTAATTTATTTAGAACTGTGATAGAGTCTTCTGTAATCCAATGTTCGTTTAAGCAAACGACTTTGATGTTTCTACCTTCTGAAAGAATAATTTGCAACTTGTCAATTTTTGCAATTTTATTATCAACTACCCTGAGTAAGTGGCCATAAATATAAAGTTATGGGTGTTGGTAGACTGCCTGATCCCAACAGAAGTGTATAATGCTGGTCTTGGCAACAGAGAACTGAAACCCAAGGGTAAGTGCCAGTGACTGCACCTTGTGTATGGCTCTCTGAAACTGGCGTTCAGCAACAAGAATACTAAAAGAACTAAAGTATTTTCAGAAGTCATCAGCATATAATGGAGGAGATAATGATACCCTAATAATGCTGTTAGGCCATTAATGGTCACTAAAATTGCGGAACACTCAGTACAGATCTTTGTAGGACCCTGTTCTCCTGCCTATGCCAGGAACTATGGGACATACTGAATTGAACACAGAAGATACAGAGTTTTAAGAACTTTTTGATACAATTCTGTAGCAAGCAGGGACAATATGAGATTCAGTGTGGAGAAACAAATTTAGGAAGATTCTTTGTGGGCGGCTATGTGACAGTTCCTCAGGAGACACAGCTGGTAGAGACACATAAGAGCTAAGAAAGGTTAACAGGGCATCCTTCTTGCTTAAAGCAGAAAGGAGATGTGATATTTGGATTTAAAAGTTCTGACATACCTTTCAACTTCACTGTTTGATTGTGGGTGAAATGGACCTGTAGTGATATGGGCAATACCATTGTTCATACAGAACTGTTGAAACTCAACTAATCTGAACTGTAGTCCATTGCCACTGACAATGGCTTTAGGCAGTCCTTCTATTCGAAACACAATCATGATAGCCTTAATTATTACTGTATTTGTGATGGAGGAAATCTCAATCACATAAGGAAACTTGCAGTAAGCATCCACAATAACCAACCAATCGAGTTCACGAAGAGGCTAGCATAATTGATATGAAGTCTTTGCCACAGTTTTGTGGGCTTAAGCCAACTGAAGTACACTTTATGTGGATTGACTTGATTTTTCACTCTTGCTTTACACTAATTGGTCATTCGTTCAATGTCTTTGTCTGTCTGGTCCAGCCTAGGTACGACGATGATGTGCAAGCTGCTTTGTCTGCACCGCACCCCAATGACCTGAATTTAGCACCTTCAACACACATGATTGTATGCACCAAGGCATACTGTGATTGGTCACTAAGTAGAACTGTAGACACTGATGGACCTTACAAACCCCATAAAATATGGCCAAAGTATCTTAAACCAGTTGAATGTAAACTGCAGTGGTGAGTTGAGCACCTTACTAGCAAATGCAATAGTACGTTCCACATTGCCAACTTTGTGCGCAAGAACAGTTCTGATTCCATTTCCATGGAAGGAACCATTGGTTGGCCTGGCTTCTACAGGTCTAAATAAGTGAAAACATGGCTGGACAGCAAAGTGTCTTTTGACTGTTGGAACACTGACCACACAGACTACACACCCTACCATTGTACGCGATGTAGTGGAGCAGTAATTTGTGCCGCATTGGGAATGAACATAATATAATAGGATAGTTTGCCAATGACTGCCTGTAACTCTTTGATATATGTGGGTGCTGGAAGATTCTTTATGGCTAACATTTGCTTTTGACCTGGATGAATGCCCTGTCAATTAATGGCATGACCTAAGTATTCAAATTTAGTACCAAAGAACATGCACTTCTCTTTATTACACTTTGAGTCCTACAAACTGGAGAACACAAAAATGATGCTCAAGGTACTATAAATGTTCCTCAGTTGTTGCCCCAGACACAATGATATCATCCAAATAGTTCACACAACAGGGCACTTTACTAACAAACTGTTCCAGAAACCAATGGAAGATTGCTAGGGCTGACACAGAACCAAAAGGCAACAGACAATATTATATAAGCCAATGTGTGTACTGACCACCATGAATTTCTGACTCTTCAGTTAGTAGAAACTGTAGGTACCGGTATGCATCTTTTAAGTCAATTTTACTGAAGAGAGAACTTCCATGGAACTTGTTCATTAAATCTTCCGGATGGGGTACGGGGTAAGAATCAACAACAGTTTGAAGGTTGACTGTACATTTGAAGTTGGCACAAATACATAAACTACCTGATGGCTTTGTCACAAGAACCATGGGTAAAGCCTACTGAGTAGCTGAAATAGTTTGGAGCACACCTGACTGTTCTAACTGATGTAGGGCAAGTTGCATAGTATCTTTAAGTGCATAAGGCACAGAGTGAGCATGAAGAAACTTTGGCTTCACACTGTCTTTCAGGCTAATGTGTGCTTGATAGTATTTCACCTCACCTAACCTTCTAAACACAGTTTAATGTATTTAGTACTAAATTGCTCTATTTCTTCTAGGAGAACATGGCTCAACACTTGCAACACATTGTCACAAATCACTAAACCTAGTCTGAAAATGTTCGGACTCTCATGTAATTGTAGCACTGTAAATAACACCATCTTACTTCTGACTTGATTTGAACTGGCAAAGTGACTGCACCCTGAATTCGTATATTGGGACCACCATCAGCCAAAAGTACTGTCATGGCTGCATGTAATGTTGGAGTGCCTAACAACTGATATGTGCATTACCAGGACACCATGTCCACTTTCAGCTTGATATCGGTGCATCAGTTTCACAGTTAACAGTGAAATTGATGCACTCGCATCAAGTTGAAAGTGAATGTGGTGTTTGGCACCCATGGCAATGACAAACTGCTTGTTGTTGACACAGTGCATTTCTGAACCATCAAAACTATCCTTTACAATGTGCTTTCCAACATTTTTATACAGACTGTATCAGAAGCATAATCAGGCTGACACGCCCATTGAAATGATTTATTAGGCACAGGAATGGTGCACAGAACACTAAACATGTGTGATCCAGCAACAGTAACATTGCCATAAGCACTAATAACCGCAAATTGTTCTGAACCTGAATGACCGTTGACTTGACATTGAAGCCTGGGGTACAGCACTGACTACATGAACATTGTGACAGTTTACAACATAAAATACATCCATTGAAAGTGAGATGTGGTGAGATGGACTATGTTTGTTCTGAATACAACACACAGATTGCACGTATTTAGAACGTCCACACACAAAACAAGTGGCTTTACAAAAGAGACACTGATGGCAGTCATGCCTACTGTAACACTGGGAGCAGGAATTGACTTTGTTCTGGTCACTATTGTATGACATGTGCTGTTGGTTTGATGCACCATAGCCCATAGCCTGTCTTTGTGCCATGATTTTCAGCTAGACGGTGAAGGCTGTGCTGGATTACATGTTGACACTCATCTGCCTGGTGGCCACTATCTGACATTGAATGAACCACCTGTTATGGTAGTTCTATAACTGTCATACATCTCTATAACTGACAGGACCTTCTGCAGAAACATGTTGTATAATGGCATCATGGAACATATTGATGTAACTAGAGCCATGTTACATATGAATTTGCACTCCCTAGACAGGCCTTTCAGAGTTGCAATCCACTCCTTGTTAGACTGATATAGGCATCTTTTAAGGTGAAAAAACTTAAAAAGCATTGCTGCAACATGCACTTTAGTGTCAAAGTACTTATCAAGTTCACCAACAACCTGCTCATATGATAAGGACTCATCAATTGACTCTGGGAACAACTTTGTGACTAACTTGATAACCATACTCCCCACAAAATAATAGAACCAATTCAAATGGACTGCACATGATACATTGTAAGCAGTGAAGTGATACTTGAGTTGATGTCAGTAATCTGTCTGTTGTGGCTGCTGTGCCTGTTGCTGCACCATGTTGCAGCATGGCTTGCATTAGATGTGCAATGTTGTTTGTCAGAAACTGACACATTTATTGCACAGACACCATCTCTGGTGAAGGCTGCTGTGAGCCATTTGGACATGACATATTGCTGACTTAAGAAAGACACACACAAACTACAAGTAGCAGAAAATGGTCTCAATCCAGTTTTAATGTCAAAACACATGGAAATCATACTTGTTACCAATATTGTGCCAGTGTTTCCCACTGGGGAACCAACTGCTATAAGTTAATCAGGTCCTGGGTTCAGGAAGTGAGGTAGCCTGAGATGGCATGGGTGGGGCAGAGAACTGCCCACACAACAGAATGGACAAGATTACTCAGGGCATTCATAAAGTTACACACAAGAACAACACTTAACTTTACTCATTGGCAGTTCTGAACAGTTCACAATAGTACTTTAACAGTAAGAATTGTAACAACAGTACAATACAGAAAGTCTATATCAAGAGTTATTCCCAGGAGTAGAGATCATAGCTGACAGCGTCACAAACAAAAGTTTTGTCTTCACCCCAGTACTCACAGTCCAGTGCTTGCCCACATAATCTCTCAGATTCTTGTTGGCCACATCAGGCACAGTTTTTCATAGTGGCACTCGTAGAAGGTGATGTGGGCCAACTCCCTTAGGCATTGCAATCTATGGAGATGCCACAGCACCTACTAATGGACACAATTGCACAGTAGGTTCATGTGTGGTTCACTAATAATATATGGCAGATGTGTGTATTTAGGGGCTACATTCAATTCCACCATCTTCTTGCAATGTTAACAAGCAGGAAGCATCACCCTATATAATTTCCAACATTGTCATTCTTTCTCACTGGTGTTTACTACTGTGTACAATGACCCATCCATGTAGGCAACCACTTCCAATTCTTAAAGCATCAAATGGGGATATCTCTTTTCCCATAGCAGCACCCTCCAACAAGGACATCATTTTGTATGGCAAGTATTCACAAAAAAAATTGAATTTTTGAGTAATTTGTTAGACTGTTGCAAGTATACCTGCTGTTACAGTCAGTTGATGATGGCCCATGTCATTAACAGTTGAGTGCATGGCTTCAGTGCTTCCTCAATCAGTTTAGTCTTGATACACTGTTGAACCAATAACACATGACATGCCTAATGCCTACCAAACTTAATTTATATTATCTGCCACAATCTGGTGAGCATGGATCGGCACATCCCACAACTTTTTCTTTTTAGGAATCAGTTTGAGATACGGTGTCACAAAATTGTTACTCTTGCCCCCCCCCCCTCTCCCCCAGAAACTATATGCTATATTCACCACTGAGATGTGTTCAAATGTGATGAAAATATCTTCTTGTCTTGAACATCACACACCTACAGTTGTATATGCCAAAGGAACAAGAGAGCATTCTTTCTTATTCATCAGCTATCTCTACTTCAGAAGTGCATAATTTCATAATTCACTAGTCTTTTGACCTTTATGATACTGTTCTCCTTATTTTCCTGACTTCTGCCAATCTCTTTATTTGTACTTACCTCTTTACAGTCTATAGTAAGTTGCTATAAATAACTTGATGAACTCCTCATTTGTATTGATGAAATAGATTCCTATTATGTTTATGACATAATTTGCCACTCTGAACATCTGGTATAGATATGTTAAATATTCCAGGATTTGAAACTTCCTGGCAGATTAAAATTGTGTGCTGGAAGCGGGACTCAAACCTGGGACCTTGCCTTTCGCGGGCAAGCGCTCTACCGACTGAGCTATCCCAACACGACTCACGATGCCGCCTCACAACTTTACTTCCGCCAGTACCTACTTTCCAAACTTCACAGCTCTCCTGTGAAACATGCAAGACTAGCACTCCTGGAAGAAAGGATATGGTGGAGACATGGCTTAGCTATAGCCTAAGGGATGTTTCCAGAATGGAAAGTAGGAGGCGAGGTACTGGCGGATGTAAAGTTGTGAGGCGGCATCGTGAGTCGTGTCAGGATAGCTCAGTCGGTAGAGCGCTTGCCCGCAAAAGGCAAAGGTCCCAGGTTCGAGTCCCAGTTCCGGTACAGAATTTTAATCTGCCAGGAAGTTTCATATCAGCACACACTCCACTGCAGAGTGAAAGTTTCATTCTGATTCCAGGATTTCGTTTACATTCATACTTCAGTAGAGTAGATACTAAGGAAGGATGATTTGCCACATTTATTAAAAACTGCTATAAATTCAAGAATATTGATATAAATAAATTTTGTCTGGAGCAGCATTTCGAAGCTTGTGCAACAGAAGTAGAATTCCATAACAGATACTATATAATAGCAAGTATTTACCGAGCACCTGAAGGAAATTATAATCTATTCCTAAATCATCTGGAAGCCTCGGATTATTGATCAGGAAGAAACAAAGAAATCTTGGTTGCTGGTGTCATTAATACAGATTTTCTTATTCACTCTTCCAGTAAACATTTATTGCAGTCAGTAACATTGTCTTTCAATCTAACTCATACTGTAAACTTTCCAACTAGGATAACTAAATAATCTAGGACAGCAATTGATAATATTTTTATAGATAAAAAAAAGGAACAAAATCATATCATAAACCAATAATTAATGGCTTATCAGTTCATGATATGTAGCTTCTTCTTTTAGGTACAGATTCTAAGTGGATTATGAAGTCTGCTAATTCTACACACAGGAAAGTAGTCAATCCACCAAAAATTGAGCATTTTAGAAAACTGCTGCAAAATGTGACCTGGAAAGATGTTTATAGTGCTCAAGGCATGAATAAAAAATACAACACATTCATTAATAATGTCAGTATAATGTTTGAAACGTTTTTCCTCTCAAAGTAGCTCAAATTAAACAGAAGTCTGTAATAATACCATGGATTACACAAGAAATAAAAATTTCATGTAAGAAAAAGGAAAATATATCTACCAGCTAAGAGTAGTTCTGATGATGATGATGATGATGATGACAGCTAAATATAAGGGATAATGTAAAATATTAAAAAAAAGTAATTCAGACATCTAATCAAATGAGAAAAATATAGCAAATCAGACAACCAAATAAAAGCATAATGGGATATAGTGAAAGAGGAGATTAGCAGAAACAGAAAGGAACAGGAGCAGATATCATTAAAAGTAGATGATACATTAGTAACTGATTGGCATAGTGTGGCAAATATTTGTAAAAAGTACTTTACATCTGTTACTGACAGTATGGGATTTTCAGGGTCAGTAAATAATTCCTTTGAATATTTGAAACTAGCATTTACAAATAACTTAAAGAACATGAATATCTCACTCACTTCACCACAAGAAATAACTCCCATAATAAAATCTCTAAAAATAAAGCATTTTAGTGGTTACAATAAAATATCAATAAAGTTAATTAAATCATGCTCTTGTGAATTTAGCACAATTTTAAGTTATGTGTGTTACCAGTCTATTATAACTGGAACAATTCTTGATTGGTTAAAATATGTCGATATTATACCTCTGTTCAAGAAAGGGGATAAAGAGATACCATCAAACTACACACCGATTCCACTTTTATCAGCATTCTCAAAAATTCTAGAAAAGGTAATGTACAAGCAGCTTCTCAACCACCTAACCTCAAATGACATATTGTCTAGAACACAGTTTGGATTTCTGAAAGGTTCCGATATCGAAAAGGGTATTTACACCTACAGTGAAATTGTACTGAATTCATTAGATAATAAATTACAAGCAGCAGGTATTTTCTGTGGGTTATCAAAGGCATTTGATTGTGTGAACCATAACATCCTTTTAAGTAAATTAGAATTCTATGCTGGCATGGAATTGCTGCAAAATGGTTCGAGTCATACCTTGCTAACAGGAAACAAAGGGTGTCAGTGCAAGGGACTAGTGAATTAAGCCAACAGTCATCATCAGATGGGGAAGAAATTACATGTGGTATTCCACAAGGATCCATCTTATGGCCATTGCTTTTTCTCATGTATATTAATGACCTCTCATCAGTTACACTGAAGTGGAGTTTATTTTCAAAATGAAACTTTCACTCTGCAGGAAGTTTCAGAGTTTGTTTTGTTTGCAGATGATAAAAGTATAGCAATAAATAGCATGTTGAGCATAGTTCTGGAAGGGTATGCTAATGATATTTTTGTTAACATCAATAAATGGTTTAAAGCCAACTCATTGTCATTAAACTTTGAAAAGACTCACTACATGCAGTTCAGAACATGTAAGACATTCCCATCCAGTGTATACATAAAGTATGAAGAAGAGCAGATAGAAGAGGTTGACAGTATAAAATTCCTGGGATTACAGCTTGATAATAAATTCAGTTGGGAGGAGCTCTCCACAGAACTCCAGAAACAACTTAAAAAATATGTATTTGTAATATGACTGGTATGGGACATAGGAGACATAAAAATAGAAAAAGCTTGCATACTTTGCTTACTTTCATTCTATAATGCCATATGGTATAATATTTTGGGGTCACTCTTCAATTCAGTCAAAAGTCTTCAGAGTCCAAAAGCTTGCAATATGTATTATTTGTGGTGTAAATTCACGGACATCCTGCAGAAGCCTCTTCAAAGAACTGGATATATTAACTACTGCCTCTCAGTACATTTATTCCTTAATGAAATTTGTGATAAATAATATATACCTTTTCCCAACAAACAGCTCGGTTCATACTTACAATACTAGGAACAAAAATAATCTACAAAAGGACTTAAAATCACTTGCTTTAGTTTAAAAAGGGGTCCACTACTCAGGAACATACATTTTCAATAATTTACCAACAACCATAAAAAAATTAGCTACAAATAAAGATCAGTTTAATAGGAGCCTAAAAGACTTTCCATTGGGCAATTCCTTCTACTCCACTGATGAATTCTTAAATAGAACGAAATGATGCATGTATCTGTATTTATACTATTAGTATTATTATATTATCAGTTTGTAAAAAATGTATTTACTTGTGTTAGTATTACTATATTATCAGCTTAAAAAGAAGAAAGAAAGGACATGTTCCACATCCACGAGGATCTCCTCAACATGTATCTATGGAATAAACTAACTAATCTAATCTAATTCCTTTCAAATCATACAACTGGATGCATAATGAATCGTACAATGTTTGTTTGAATTTATATTCAGGTATATCTTGTGCAATTATTGAAAGTGTAGTAAACAATAATTTAGAGACACATTTATTAAAAACTTTTAGAAATGGAGCTGGGTAATGTCATTGTGGTTATTAAGGATGTTACCTTGCACCATTTCCTGTAAGTTATTTGAACTCTTATTGGAATACATTGGCATGTAATAGACATATGATTTCTTTTACGGAATTATATTTCTATATATAGAAATCACATATTAAGAACTTTATTATTAGACAAAAATTAAAACCTTTCCTTTTTCGCCTTCAATAGTAATAGAAAATTAATTGGAACATATTAATAACTGTGCTGCTAGAAATCTGAAATACTTATGCAAAATTAGATGCCTAAAATGCAAAGTACAACTTCATATGTATAGAAATACCATATCTGACTTATTAAGATGGGCAGTGATGATATTTCTATGTACTTATTTTTATTGAACAAATGTTTAAATTATTTATCCTTCATTTCTATTTACAGGGAATTCTTGAAGCATTGGAGTATATGCTTGAAAAGGGACAAAGGACTCGGAGAACTTTTTATATTGCCTTTGGCCATGATGAGGAAGTATGTTTGTTAATATGAATACTTGTATTTTCTCTATGTTCTATAGGATGTTTGAACTTTCATTAATGAAATAGCATCTAATAATATATACTTTGTATTTAATCAATTAACTGAATGTTAAGTATTTTCCCTGCATTTGCACGTTGAAATATTTCTATGTATTTCATGGATGGCATGTAAGCATATGACCAACATCTTATGTCCAACTTAATAAATAATCTTGGGAAAATACCTGCAGTAAATAGTTGCTAAAACTCAAAAGAATCATCTCAGATTTCATGATCAGATTATAGTTCTGGTAGGTAGTTTTTAAAACAATTAGATTAATAGTCACTCAAATTCTAAATAATTGCCCCTTGTCATTATAGTTAATTGATTTTGAATTCTCATAATAACTATTTTACTTCTGATTCACCTAATGTACTATGGGAAGCAGTGGTTTATCCATTTATAGAATGAAAGTTCTATGTAGCCTACCAACCAAGTTTTCTATAAAGTTAAACCAGTTTAGTTCAATTATTTATACACACACATACTTCAAAATATGTTCAAGTTCTTTGTGTTGGATGTATATTTCCTTTATGAGATGCATGAATGGAATGTAAAAACAAAGCTGTTTAATTAATAAGCAATGACAAAATGCTTACTATATTAAACATACTCAGTCATTGTCATATTAATTAGGGTTAAAGTACTTACTCTATGCCTAGAAATGATATAGAAATTACAATTTCAGGCAGAAAATACATTATAATGCTTCAAATACAACGAAAGAAAATAAAATATGTATCATGTATGTCCCTCCGAATCAAAATGCTTTCCTGTGGGCTGCAGGAATTATTAAATTATAATTGCTTCACGTTGCATAGTGATCTTACATTGAGACAGAGAATAAATTAAGTAAAGATGGTAATGCAGTGCACCTGATAAGGAAGGCATGTCAATAATAATAACTGAAATAATAATAATACCCAATATTATTATTAATAAAATAATTATTATAAATAAAAATAATATTGATACCAAATAATAATAATAAAATTTATATCTTTGTAATAACTTTACAGACTTGAAAATCATTATTTTTATAGATTTACAACATTGTGTACATAACATGTATAATGAATGTATGCAACAGACAGCACCTTAGATACTGCATAAACATTTATCATCACTAATTGACCGCAATATAAGAACTGGTACTATTGATAATAGAGGTCAAAAATTTCTGAGTGAGCATCTTTTAATTAACAAATATTTTTACTTGCCTTTGAAAAGTTTGTCACAGAATAGCTTTATATTTTTGGCAAAATATTATAGAGTTGTCTTCCAGTTACAAGTTAACTGTTTTATGTAGCAATTTTGTTACTCATTTATCCTATGTTAGCAACTAAAGACAAATGTTTTGTCTATTGTACTTGTAAATATCTCATTTTACTTAGTTTATTGCACCAGTCTCTCCTACAAACAATATTATTGGAAGTACATACAATGAGCACACCATCAGTAAATAATACTTGATAAAGTTGCAGTACTGGCATGTGTAGATTAGATTTTGAAAAAAGTGAAAATTTTGTAAAGGAAAACATAGATGGTTATAAAATGTTCACTGAGAGGGAAAGACTTTACCAGCTGAAGCAAATTTGTACAATTCTTTTAAACATATTAATACAACACGTTGAGTGTTGTTCCCTCATAAAAACAAATGGTACAATTATGCAGAAACAGGGAAGAGGGATAAAAAAACACTCCAGGTTAAAATATTATATGCCAGGAAAATATAGTTCTCCAAATTCAGAGAATTTTCATTGAAGTTACATTGTGAAAAGTACTGTACTACAAAACATTCCATTATTTTATTCAAGAACTGAAATACACACTCTATGCTGAAAATAAAATAAATAACTCAAGAATAAAATAAAAAATTTTTGAAGTATTATAAACTAAGAAACAGTTTGGTGAAGGAAGTGGAGTTCCTGTTGTGCCGGTGTTATTGGTAATGCCACATATGTACACTTTAACAAGAAGATCCTACAATTTTAGTAACATGTGAAATTTAGTATAAAAAATGAATAACATACTCAACTTAGGACATTTGATAATTGTCGAGATGTGTCCAGATGAAGTTTAGATGCTGTAAAAGGCTCTTTCGTGTGTTGCAACAATAGTATTTGCTTCCCAGGCCTAACATTAATAGTATACATGGATTTGTACACAGCTGAAGGCAGAAAACTTGCTGTGAAACTGTTGTTTAAATTGCAATATTTGAGGATACAACAAGGATAAAATTGTACCATGAGGATGTCTGTGTAAACGTTTTACTGGATACTTGTTGTTAAAAGGCATTGAATGGTAAGAAGTGAGGAATAAAACGAGAGCATTTTCTTTGAAGTGTACTTGACATAGCTTCGTCATCTGATGTTTGAATGTATGATCAAAAGGTTCTGCTTCTCCATTGCCGTGGTCAAATTTCTTATAGGAAGAAAAGTGTTGAAATTCTTCAGAAACTAACAGAGGTTTATAGTCTGAAACAATGAGAAATGGCAATCCCCTATGTACAAAATGGTTTCCAGCACTCAGATGGTGTTTGCACATATAGTAGAATGCATAGAGATGCATGATATCTATTGCAGTTATCCATTACAATCAACAAATGAAGTTTTCCACAAACATCTGGAAAAGTCAGTGTGAACCACATTCCCACAGAACAGAAGAGTGTGGCCAACTGAAATGGTGTTGAGAAGGTGTCACAAAATATTCTGTACAAGGAAGGAAAGGAAGGAAGGAAGGAAGTAAACTTAGGCTTTAATGTCCTGTTGACAGTACAGTCAATAGAGATAGTACTTATGTTTGGATTTTTGAGGAAGTATGCGGATGTAAATCAGCTATGCCCTTTCGGAGGATCTATTTCTGCACAAATGCAACAGTGTTCTTTGATGCACTGAATTTGTTTGTTGAGTCCAAACTTTGTACAGTAATGATGAGCGAGCTGTTTGGTCTTGCCCCCAATGATCTTTGTCAAGCTGGCATAAAACAGAAACTTGGCACTTGTGAGGAATCAAGAGTCAAGCATGCCCATTAGGAAAAATGTATCAAAATAACTCCCTTCTGAATAGAGAAAGCATGATGTTTCGGAAACTAATGTTGGACTCCAGTATCTGTAATCTGTCATCTGTTAAGATTCTTCAGTTTCTCCTGGCGTATTTGATAATCAAAATATCCACGGGTGTACTGCCGGTCTATAGTGTCCAACGGGCACAATATTTCGGCGATCATACATGTCGCCATCATCAGGTGAACTGATGGACTGAGCTCCTGGAAACGCGCCGGCACGGAGATCCGCACGCTACGGCTGCTCGAAGGGAACTGGGTTCTAGCCCGGTAGCGGGCCATTTAAATACCCTCGGCCCGTGGAGCGGTCCCTCCGCGGTCTGCGCCCCACGCCGCGGCCGCGCAGTGGAACCGATTGCGCCGGCGTCTGAGATGATGTCGATGTGAGGGCTCTGTCCGCCGTGGTCGTCACTTTGTTACGTTTGCTAGATTTACTCTTAATTAACCCAATCGCTGGTTCCCAAGCTTTGCTAAGATTATAGCCAGAGTCACGGTTTATGAGGTCGTCACTTGTGCGAATTTCAATGGCCTCTCTAACGACGCAGTCCCAGTATCTCAATGTCTGTACCAGAATCCTAGTGCCTTCATAAACCATCGCATGATTCTTCGACAAGCAATGTTCAGCGACCGCCGACTTGCTCGGATACATCAATCGTGTGTGTCTCTGGTGTTCAACGCAACGATCCTCGACGGTACGCATCGTCTGTCCAATATATGACTTTCCACACTGACACGGAATCTGGTACACGCCGGCCTTCCTCAAACCGAGATCATCTTTGGCGCTCCCCACCAGTGCACGAATTTTATTTGGCTGACAAAAAACAGTTCCAACCTGGTGTTTTTTCAAAATGCGGGCGATCTTCCCCGAGAGTGCGCCGGTATATGGAACGAACGCAGTGCCTACATCCTCTCTTGTGTTTTCATCCGTTTCCACAGGTTGTGATGTAGTGGTTGGGCAGAGAGCCCGCTGAATCTGCCACTCAGAGTACCCATTTTTTCGAAATACAGTTCTCAGGTGTTCCAATTCCTGGGGTAGACTCTCTGCGTCGGAGATAGTGCGCGCCCTATGTACTAGAGTTTTAAGTACCCCATTCCTCTGTGAAGAGTGGTGACAGCTGTCTGCATGTAAATGCAGATCAGTGTGCATTGTCTTCCGATATACACTATGACCCAGAGTGCCATCAGCTCTTCTCTTGACCAAGACGTCAAGGAACGGCAATTTACCCTCCGTTTCAGTCTCCATAGTGAATTTGATGTTGGGGTGTATGGAGTTCAGATGTGTAAGGAAGTCAAGAGGTTTATCCATACCATGTGGCCAGATGACGAAAGTGTTGTCCACGTAACGGAAAAAGCAAGTAGGTTTCCATTCAGATGATGCCAGGGCTTCCTCCTCTAAATTCTCCATGTACAAATTTGCGACCACAGGGGAGAGCGGGCTACCCATGGTGACTACCTCCATTTGTTCATAGTATTCGCCATTGAAAAGAAAATACGTAGAGGTCAAGACATGCCTAACAGGTTTGGTGGTCTTCTCGTCAAACTTCTGGCCAATCAAATCTAGTGACTCTCGAAGGGGCACCCTCGTAAACAACGAAACGACGTCAAAACTCACCATGATAACTGACTCATCCAGCCTGAAGCTACTAAGACGTTTAACAAAATCCATGGAATTACGGATGTGATGTGGGCATTTACCCACATAAGGACTTAATATTCCCGTCAAGTATTTGGCCAACAAATATGTAGGTGCTCTGATGTTACTGACAATGGGACTTAACGACACCCCATCTTTGTGAAGCTTAGGGAGTCCATAAAGTCTTGGCGGTACCGGACCTTGAGGTAGCAGTTTCTTGGCGACACCCTCCGGTAAATCCGCATCCTTGAGAAGCGCCCTCGTCTTGTTTTCCACCTTCTTTGTGGGGTCAACGCTGATCTTCCGGTAGGAATCGTCATTTAGCAGGCCCTGCATCTTTTCGGTGTAGTCCTTATGGGAGACAACAACCGTAGCATTGCCTTTGTCAGCCGGTAAGACAACAATTTCAGGACGCTCCCTCAGGTCACGAATAGCCGCCCTCTCTTTACTAGTGATGTTCGACTTAATGGGCTTGGATTTCGTCAACGCACGACAAGTTTCATGACGTATTTCCTCAGCTGATTCAGACGGAAGTCGAGCTGCAACCTGTTCAACAGTACTAATAATTTCTGCGACCAGTGTGAACTTGGGGGCAGGAGCAAAGTTGAGCCCTTTCTCCAAAAACTGAGACTGCATCATCACTCAACTCCATGCCACTCAGATTGATGACAGTCTTGCATGGAACCTGCAGAGATGGTTTGTCAAGGAGGCGTGAGAACTTATCTGTTTGACGTCCCGTTGCCTTCTTATGGGTGGAATTGGCTGCAACTGAAGTAACACCATCAATCCAATCCCAGGAAAAAATCGTGGAGCTACTAGCCAGTTGCAAATGCAGTTTGAATAGTTCCAGTGAGATGCACTCAAGGCTACGGCGGGTGAAATGCACTCTCTCACGAATTAATGCGAGGCTGGCCCGTTTCTTAATTCTCTTGGCTGCGGCAGAATCGATGTGATGCGTAACCTTAGCAAAATTTGGAACAACATTTTCGGAATGACATCTCTTTAAAAAGGCAAGAGTACTTAGCAAACGACATCTACGGTTGCGCAACTTTTCAAATTTCTTCATGCTGCGATACATCTCCTCCCCGTAAAGGTGTATGATGTGATTCTTCAGTTCCTCCCGGCGTATTTGATAATCAAAATATCCATGGGTGTACTGCCGGTCTATAGTGTCCAACGGGCACAATATTTCGGCGATCATACATGTCGCCATTATCAGGTGCACTGACGGACTGAGCCATTTAAATACCCTCGGCTCGCGGAGCGATCCATCCGCGGTACGCGCCCCGCGCCGCGGCCGCGCAGTGGAACTGATTGTGCCGGCGTCTGAGATGATGTCGATGTGAGGGCTCTGTCCACCGTGGTCGTCACTTCGTTACGTTTGCTAGATTTACTCTTAATCAAGCCAATCGCTGGTTCCCAAGCTTTGCTAAGATTATAGCCACAGTCACGGTTTATGAGGTCGTCACTTGTGCGAATTTCAATGGCCTCTCTAACGACGCAGTCCCAGTATCTCGACGTCTGTACCAGAATCCTAGTGCCTTCATTATCCATCGCATGATTCTCCGACATACAATGTTCAGCGACCGCTGACTTGCTCGGATACATCAATTGTGTGTGTCTCTGGTGTTCAACGCAACGGTCCTCGCGGTACGCGGTGACGACCACGGCGGACAGAGCCCTCACATCGACATCATCTCAGACGCCGGCGCAATCGGTTCCACTGTGCGGCCGCGGCGCAGGGCGCGGACCGTGGAGGGATCGCTCCGTGGGCCGAGGGTATTTAAATGGCCCGCTACCGGGCTAGAACCCAGTTCCCTTCGAGCAGCCGTAGCGTGCGGATCTCCATGCTGGCGCATTTCCAGGAGCTCAGTCCGTCAGTTCACCTGATGATGGCGACATGTATGATCGCCGAAATATTGTGCCCGTTGGACACTATAGACCGGCAGTACACCCATGGATATTTTGATTATCAAATACGCCGGGAGAAACTGAAGAATCACATCATACACCTTTACGGGGAGGAGATGTATCGCAGCATGAAGAAATTTGAAAAGTTGCGCAACCGTAGATGTCGTTTGCTAAGTACTCTTGCCTTTTTAAAGAGATGTCATTCCGAGAATGTTGTTCCAAATTTTGCTAAGGTTACGCATCACATCGATTCTGCCGCAGCCAAGAGAATCAAGAAACGGGCCAGCCTCGCATTAATTCGTGAGAGAGTGCATTTCACCTGCTGTAGCCTTGAGTGCATCTCACTGGAACTATTCAAACTGCATTTGCAACTGGCTAGTCACTTCACGACTTTTTCCTGGGATTGGATTGATGGTGTTACTTCAGTTGCAGGCAATTCCGCCCATAAGAAGGCAACGCGACGTCAAACAGCTAAGTTCTCACGCCTCCTTGACAAACCATCTCTGCAGGTTCCATGCAAGACTGTCATCAATCTGAGTGGCATGGAGTTGAGTGATGATGCGGTCTCAGTTTTGGAGAAAGGGCTCAACTTTGCTCCTGCCCCCAAGTTCACACTGGTCGCAGAAATTATTAGTGCTGTTGAACAGGTTGCAGCTCGACTTCCGTCTGAATCAGCTGCAGAAATACGTCATGAAACTTGTCGTGCGTTGACGAAATCCAAGCCCATTAAGTCGAACATCACTAGTAAAGAGAGGGCTGCTATTCGTGACCTGAGGGAGCATCCTGAAATTGTTGTCTTACCGGCTGACAAAGGCAATGCTACGGTTGTTGTCTCCCATAAGGACTACACTGAAAAGATGCAGGGCCTGCTAAATGACGATTCCTACCGGAAGATCAGCGTTGACCCCACAAAGAAGGTGGAAAACAAGACGAGGGCGCTTCTCAAGGATGCGGATTTACCGGAGGGTGTCGCCAAGAAACTGCTACCTCAAGGTCCGGTACCGCCAAGACTTTATGGACTCCCTAAGCTTCACAAAGATGGGGGGCCGTTAAGTACCATTGTCAGTAACATCAGAGCACCTACATATTTGTTGGCCAAATACTTGACGGGAATATTAAGTCCTTATGTGGGTAAATGCCCACATCACATCCGTAATTCCGTGGATTTTGTTAAACGTCTTAGCAGCTTCAGGCTGGATGAGTCAGATATCATGGTGAGTTTTGACGTCATTTCGTTGTTTACGAGGGTGCCCCTTCAAGAGTCACTAGATTTGATTGGCCAGAAGTTTGACGAGAAGACCACCAAACTTTTTAGCCATGTCTTGACCTCTACGTATTTTCTTTTCAATGGCGAATACTACGAACAAACGGAGTGAGTCGCCATGGGTAGCCCGCTCTCCCCTGTGGTAGCAAATTTGTACATGGAGAATTTCGAGGAGAAAGCCCTGGCATCATCTGAATGGAAACCTACTTGCTTTTTCCGTTACGTGGACGACACTTTTGTCATCTGGCCACATGGTATGGATAAACTCCTTGACTTCCTTACACATCTGAACTCCATACACTCCAACATCAAATTCACTATGGAGACTGAAACGGAGGGTAAATTGCCGTTCCTTGACGTCTTGGTCAAGAGAAGAACTGATGGCACTCTGGGTCATAGTGTATATCGGAAGACAACGCACACTGATCTGTATTTACGCGCAGACAGCTGTCACCACCCTTCACAGAGGAATGGGGTACTTAAAACTCTAGTACATAGGGCGCGCACTATCTCCGACACAGAGCGTCTACCCCAGGAATTCGAACACCTGAGAACTGTATTTCGAAAAAATGGGTACTCAGAGTGGCAGATTCAGCGGGCTCTCTGCCCAACCACTTCATCACAACCTGTGGAAACGGATGAAAACACGAGAGAGGATGTAGGCACTGCGTTCGTTCCATATACCGGCGCACTCTTGGGGAAGATCGCCCGCATTTTGAAAAAACACCAGATTGGAACTGTTTTTTGTCAGCCAAAATAAATTCGTGCACTGGTGGGGAGCGCCAAAGATGATCTCAGTTTGAGGAAGGCCGGCGTGTACCAGATTCCGTGTCAGTGTGGAAAGTCATATATTGGACAGACGATGCGTACCGTCGAGGATCGTTGCGTTGAACACCAGAGACACACACGATTGATGTATCCAAGCAAGTCGGCGGTCGCTGAACATTGCTTGTCGAAGAATCATGCGATGGTTTATGAAGGCACTAGGATTCTGGTACAGACGTCGAGATACTGGGACTGCGTCGTTAGAGAGGCCATTGAAATTTGCACAAGTGACGACCTCATAAACCGTGACTGTGGCTATAAACTTAGCAAAGCTTGGGAACCAGCGATTGGCTTGATTAAGAGTAAATCTAGCAAACGTAACGAAGTGACGACCACGACGGACAGAGCCCTCACATCGACATCATCTCAGACGCCGGCGCAATCGGTTCCACTGCGCGGCCCCCGGCGCAGGGCGCGGAACGCGGAGGGATCGCCGAAATATTGTGCCCGTTGGACACTATAGACCGGCAGTACACACGTGGATATTTTGATTGTCATCTGTTAGTTTGATTTCCATTCTGAGTGAATATTGAAAGCTGTTTCAGTTGTGGATTGCATGCAGTAGCAGAAGCAATGATCTGTGCATCAATCAGAAAAGTCCACACTGTTTTGAGGTCGGACTGCTACAGTTAACAATAAGTGTTGATGATCAAAAGCTACATCCTACTGATTGGTATGCATGAAAGAGTACCTCTGTTTGCATATTTAGTAGCGGATTGATAAACAATGTCGTAATTGTAATTGGAAAGTATCAGTGCCCAATGCTATATTTCCTGCACTGTCTGATGGGGATGTCTCTGAACAGATGAAATAAGGATTTCGATGGCTTGTGGTCTGTGATTAATGTAAAATGTTATCCACAAAGGAATTGGTGGAAATAGACACCATAAATAATGGCCAGAGCTCATTTTAAACCTCGCTTGAATTACCCTAAACTGCTGGAAGTAATTTGGATACAAAAGCAATGGGTTGTTCGAAGTGTCTATGTTGAGTGACAAAACAGTGCTGATAACCACAGGAGATTGTGTCTAGACATCTGTAGCTAGTATCAATGGTTTCTTGGGACTGAAAGGCATGAGAAGCCCTTCTTTACGATTTTAAAATCACATTGACATTCCTAAGTCTACTTAATCTTGCTTCTGGCCAAGGAAATGAAGTGAATTTGGCCTGCAGTGGGTATAAATTTTATGTAATATGTAAAGATCCCCAGATACATCATTTGGCATGGGTAAGCAGTGAATGGCGCATGCGCGCGCGTACACACACACACACACACACACACACACACACACACACACACACACACGAAAAGAAAATCATTTCTCAAGTCATGCAAGCAATCATCAGGTATCATCAAAATAAGTTGCACAACAGGGTATGTTGTATAAAAACTGCTCAAGGTATCGTTGAATCAAAGCTGGTGCAGATAAGCTTCCGACTGGTCAAGGTTGAAAATGAAACAGGCTGATGTGCATATAAGGGACCATTAACGTTTGCTTTTCTTCATACAAATGTATTTGAAGATCTGCATCCTTCAGATAAATTAAAAATAAAGTATTTTCCATTTTGAAGTTTGGCAATTAAATCTTCAGGGTAAGATAATGGAAATGTATCAGTGATGGTTTATGTATTCACAGTGGACTTGAAGTCAACTCAAGTTCTGTTGTCACCATTTGGCTAAGACACAATGACTACTGGTGACACTGAAAAACTAGTCATAAGAGGCCATAGTACATAGAAGTACTGTAAACAATGCAATTCTGCTACTACTTTGTCATGAACTGCCTGCTCTTAGAAATTTTGGCACCAGTTCACAGAGTGTATGTGCTTTGTAACATTTTGTGCACCCATGAGAAGCATCAAACCAATCTTTAAATTCTTCACATAAGGTCTTACAATTCTTCATATAAGGCCTTATAATTGTCTGCTTGTGAATTGGAAGTAATGTGCATCACTGTATCTTAAAAGTTCAAATCCAACTATTTCAAAGGCGTATAGTCCAAAAATGTTTTTACTACCTGGAGGACAAAGAACAATAAATGACACAGACCTCATATGTTTGCAAGTAGTCCCAGAACATACTTGGAGTCAGCACATATAATACTGTAACAGATCTGTTGCAACGACACAAAGATGGATGCCAAGTACGTAATTTTTAGATACTGAAATTCAGGAAAGTCAGTGATGCTCCTGTATGTAATTGAAATTGTATTCCCTTCTGAAGAATAATCAGAGAAAGGTTGTTCAAACATGTTGTAAGTGTGGAATAGTTCTGGACTGGTTTTGTATTAGTAACACAAATAGAAGTGGATGCTGGTTAGTGATGATTACATTGACATGACTTTCAAGAATAATTCACGACAGCAATACCCAGTGTTCTAGATTCTGTTTACTAGTAGAATGCTTTATGGGATATAATTTATGAGAACATACTCGCTGAACATTACCAGGCTTGTTGCAAAAGAGACATATTGCAGATTTGTGTGGACAACATTTCCAGTCAGGATGGACAAAGCATTGTGGGCAACAATTAGGAGATGTTTGTAAAGATCACTTGGGTTGTGAAGGATGATGTGAAAATTGTTTACAAGTGGGCCATACTGCTTACTTTGATGTGGAAGTAGCCTGTCAGGCATGTGGCATGTTATTCATGGACATAGACACAGGCACTATGTGGTGTTCTCAGCAGTCACACTTGGGAAAGACATATCAGTATTGATGCACTCAGAGTTTTCTGTGCCCAGTGATTTGTGCTGCATCTAACACACTTTGATTCCTTCGCTGTCGAATTTTAGAGTAGATGCAGACATCTGAAACATTCTGCATAAAGGCATCACCAAGAGTGTCGTCTTGAAAGAACTTGCCACAAAAACATTTTATGATTGCTTTGAAAAGCAAAAGAACTTGAATTTAGTAGCAGCAATGGATCTTGTGTGTCATAATATTCTGGCAATGCTAAAATCAAATCATTGTAACTGATTGCTTTCCGGTACCCAACCTGTTACAATTTCACAAGTAAATTAGAAATAGCAGGGCCTAACCAGGACATAAAAATGCATGCTGTACCTCACTTTGAATGTTGTATGCTCTAAAATGTTGCCACATTTGTTTTACATAGTCTTTCCAATCTTCCTTTTGCACACCAAATACCCAAATGGTGGCACAGTTACTCATGGTGGTGGCTGATTGTCATCACTTGCTGATTTTGCAGCATTTTCATGGTGCAGCCATAAGCTGCATCATCAGTTGATTGAGAAAGAAATGGTGGAGTAATTTCAAATTTTTATTAGCCATCATGAACACTTTCTAAAAGGAAATACATGCTAAGTAACAAATTATTAAAATCCACCCAAAATAACATTGAAATGAACTGTCTTTTGGCTGTACCAGTGATGTGTGGCTGTTATTGGTAAGGCAACAAAGGTTAACAAAAAGATACCAAAACTTTAGTAGCATGTGAAATTTATTATAAACAAATGAAGACTCAACTTTGCATGTTGGAGACAAACAATCAGACTGATAAGTTTAAAGTCCAGGCATCTATAAGATTACTTCAATGTTCCTCAATTGTCCATAATAATTTCTAAGTCCTAACAGGTCAATAAGTCTTCAAGCACCTGATGCACTTTGTGTAGGTGAAGATTCGGTTTGGCGAAGCAAAGCACTTTCTGTCCTAAATCAAATTACCTTATCCTGTCTCCAAGCTCGCAGTCTGTTTCCTTGATGAACACTCTGAGATGCACACTGTTCTTAGAGGACGTAAATGCCAACTATTCAAGTATCACTTCACCAGTCACATTTGACAGTCATGCTAGAGTTCATAATGTCCAGAATCTGACACGAAACAAGGAACTGATATTAGCAACCATCTTTGTTCGTGTGACCACATCAATAGTTTATTTATATTTTTCGTGTTCTGAAGGATACAATTGAAGAGCAAGTCTGTATGCTCATGTAACAAGTTGATACATGAAATTGTAACAGAAGAGCAGTAATAGATAAAATGAAATATTAAATCAACAAACTAACCCAAAACTTAGCTTAATGTTTCAATTTTTACAAGAGTTCCTCAATTTAATAGAAAGAGTGAGCCACGGGGAAAGTATTCAGTTTTGACTTGAAAGTGCATGCATTACTACTAGGACTTTTGAATTGCTGTGGCATCACATTGAAAATTGATGCAGTACTAGAGTCAAGGTGTGCTCCAAATGTAGATTCAGTTGCTACCTTGTATTAACTTAGTGAAAGGTGCTAACTGTTGGAAATAAGCTGAGATTGTTAACAGCAAATGATATTAAAGAAAATAGTATTGTGAAGCTAATGTCAGAATTTCCAGGCTACTTGACAGGGATTGACAAGACATTCGCAAAGCTTACACATCTCAAAGTATCCAGTCTGTGAAATAAATAACCGTTTTGATTCAGAAGAGTTACCCAAAAAAGTACACCACACATCTTGCTGAACTATTACTTATTTCAGATGCTGGGCTAATAGTAGACAATGCAGAATTTAGTTTTGGGACAACTTCCTGAACTTGGGCTTTCCATAACAGCTTACTATCTGAATGCCTGGAAACTTGAACTGTTCAGTCTCAAACAAAATGAGACCTCAGGCTGGAACTTGAGGAATTTATCATGATGATATATTTTACATTGTGTAGCATGTCTATGTCTGTAGTCCAGTGGACAGCATGATAGATTGCCACACAGGGGACCCAGGTATGATCACGTGTCAGGTCGGAGATTTTCTGCACTTGGGGACTGGGTGTTGGCGTGTCCTCATCGTTGATGTGCAAGTCACCAAATAATACTTGTACTGTGCAAGCCAAACACGATCCCAGCTGGGGTCTAACAACAAAAATGCCACTCAAAATCATCGTCATTGTGTAGCATGACATGTATGATGTTATAATCTTCTTTTATATTGGATTGGCTCGGTAGGATGAAAACCATTGTAATGAAATGTCCCTAATTCCATACTTTTCCACTTTAAAGTAAGCAGTGGTTCACACTATGAAAAGCCTAAAATAACCTTGTTGCATGTTGAGAGTTGTGTAAGAAAGGATTTTGCCTACAAATTTATTGACAGAAGGTACTTGGACAGTAAAATAGCATACGATGGTCACAGTACAAACGATATAAAATGTAGAATGACAATGAGAAGAAAAGAATTTATGAAAAAGAGAAAAAGAGAATTTATTTTAAGTATCATCAATAATTTAATTACATGAGACATACAGTGTTTCATTATATCAAAGATGTTGAAAATAAGGAGAGGGATTGAATTAAAATTTGTGTCTTGTCAAGAATTCAAATTCGGGATCTGATTACTAGGCAGTTGCTATAACCACTCAGATAACACAGCTTAATGGATAATGGAGTTGCATGGACTTTCTTGGAGCAAATATATCTACACAACACAAACATTAGTTATGTCTCAATGTTCCATGTATCAATGTTGCTGAGGCTCTCCAATACCAAAATAGCACTCCAGCAATGAATAATTTATTATCGAAAAATAAAAAAGGACTGATGTGAACAAAAATAACCATTTCAGAGATGTACATTGAAGAAGGCATAGATTATATAAATATCAACAATAATTTGATTACCCGAGACATAAATTCTCTCATTATATCAAAGATATTGAATATAAGTAGTGTTGTTGAATTAAAATTTGTGACATGCCCAGGAGATATGCTCTGAGACAGTCTATGCAGCTGCATTATCTGTAATGCTGTGTTAACTGATTGGTTAAAATGTCTGCCTACTAAGAAAGAGGTCCCGTGTTTGAATCCCGGCCATTGGAGGGACATATGTGGGGAAAAATTGCAGAGGGAGACCAAGATATGTATATAGAAAGCAGGTTCAAATGAATTTAGATTGCAGTTCTTTGAGGAGATGAAGAGGCTTGCTCAAGATAGAGACTGAAACAACAGAAGATACCGTTTTTGTCCTTTGGAAGTCCTTTGGAAACCACATATTTTGAAATTAAAAAAAAAAATATATATATATATATATATATATATATATATATATATATATATATATATATATATATATATATATATAAAAATAGACGAAGATTACTCACCAGGCGAAGGAGCACAGGTGTGACAGCATCACAAATAAATAAATAAAAAAATAAATGAATACACACACACACACAATCGCAAGCTTTCGCAACCCAGTTGCGTCTTCAGGCAGTAGGGAAGGAGAGGGAAAAGGAAATGATGAGGGTTTTAAGGAAGGGGGTAAGGAGCCATTCCAATCCCGGGAGAGGAAAGACTTACCTTGGGGGAAAAAATGGAGGGTAAACAAATGCACACTTGCCCACACATTCACACAGACACAAGTACCCGTCTGTGTGAATGTGTGGGCAAGTGTGCATTTGTTTACCCTCCATTTTTTCCCCCAAGGTAAGTCTTTCCTCTCCCGGGATTGGAATGGCTCCTTACCCCCTTCCTTAAAACCCTCATCATTTCCTTTTCCCTCTCCTTCCCTACTGCCTGAAGACGCAACTGGGTTGCGAAAGCTTGCGATTGTGTGTGTGTGTGTATTCATTTATTTTTTTATTTATTTATTTGTGATGCTGTCACACCTGTGCTCCTTCGCCTGGTGAGTAATCTTCGTCTATTTTTTATATTTTATTTTTCCTGCTAGGAATTTTTCGTCTTAATAATCGTTTTATATATATATATATATATATAATATTATAGAAGGAGACCTTCCAGGTAGGAAAATGGTATAAAATAAAGATTTTTGACTTACCTAAAGTACAGGCTTGTCGATAGAAACACGAAACACACAAAAACACACAACCATTCGAGCTTTCGCCACCAGTGGTGGCTTCTTCGGGAAAAAGAGGGAGGAAGGAGAGGAGAAAGGGAAGGATACGGGTTTTAAGGAAGTGGAAAAGGAGCCATTCCAATCCCAGGAGTGGAAGGACTTACCTTAGGGGACAAAAAGGAAGGTAAACAAACACACACACACCCACACATATCCACATCCAAACACACTTAGGCAGACATTGTCTACAAATGTCTGCCTAAGTGTGTTTGGATGTGGATATGTGTGGGTGTGTGTGTGTGTTTGTTTACCTTCCTTTTTGTCCCCTAAGGTAAGTCCTTCCACTCCTGGGATTGGAATGGCTCCTTTTCCACTTCCTTAAAACCCGTATCCTTCCCTTTCTCCTCTCCTTCCTCCCTCTTTTTCCCGAAGAAGCCACCAGTGGTGGCGAAAGCTTGAATGGTTGTGTGTTTTTGTGTGTTTCGTGTTTCTATCGACAAGCCTGTACTTTAGGTAAGTCAAAAATCTTTATTTTATACCATTTCATATATATATATATATATATATATATATATATATATATATATATATTTCATTTGTATGGCAATGTACTGTTCAGATATTTTTAAGACTTATGGAAGAAGAAAGATTTGGTTCTGTTTTACCCTATGTTCTTCTGTGCCTGTTTTGAAAAGTGGATAACTATAACGGGCAATCAAATGAAAACCACAACTGGACAATGGTTCCATTCGAGACAGTTACCCCCTTGGGACATGTGATGATCCACTCTGTTTCATAAAACACAGCTGGCTGCTGACAAATCCACACCCACTCTCACTTTCACTCTTCTTTGTCCAACCAAAACTGACATCCATGCATGTCTTTCTTCAGGTCCCCAAAGATTTGAAAATCACACAACAAAATATCCAGACTGTACTGAAGGATGTTGCAGTGTTTTCTTAGCAAATCACTGCTACCTCCATCCAATTTTCAGTCTGGGGGCAGGTGTTGCAGAACAACATGGTGATTCCATGTGAGAACTTTACTAGTCATTTGGACTTTATGGCACATCACAGTTTCTTAAAACTGTAAATATGGCATTGCATATAGATTGTGGTTACACACTTGAAGAATTTAATGAACAGAGAGCCTTGCAGAAAAAGAATGAGTTTATTGTGATATTGCTAAAACTGCTGTGAACAGATTTGGAGTTCTTTGAGGATAGGGAACAGAACAGGGTGGTGGGGGAAGAGGGGGATGTGGAGCCATGGACATCTTGACCATTTGTGCTCAGGCTCAAAATTTTGGTTCAGCATTTTGTCCGCCGTGTTGATATGAGTCAAAATTGATGCATGGTAGCACCTGGTCCTTCATTTATTTGGTTGGGAAACATTGCAACATCCTGTATATAGTATGAATATTTCATAGTGTGATTTTCACATCATTAAGGACCTAAAGGAAAACAAACAATGACATAAGTTTCAGTAGGGCAAGTATGTGTAAGAGTGGATTTGTAAGTGGCTAACATCATTATACGAAACAGGAACTGATCATCTCATCTACCAGTGGGACAAATGTCTTAATTGAATAGAACCATTCCATGGTCCTGCTGGGGAAGGTGTTCAGTTTTCAATTTTTCTCCCTTATAGTTAACCAATGTTCAAAAAAGGCACAGAAGAACATAGGGGAAAATATCACAAAATTACTCTTCTTCTAAAACTCTTAAATGTATTTGAAAAAATGTATTGCAATATACACTTAAAATTAATAAAAACAATGTAATTTTTAAAATTCATGGTCTCAATAACATAAAAACAGTATCTGCTTTCAACAAATCTATACACAAAACAAAATGTAAACAAACATGCCTAGAGCTAAGGGTGTAACATTTCGTACATTCATTGCATACAAGGGGTAGGATGTATGTGTGGTGTTTGCAGGCATTGTATGGACATTGTACAATGGAAAGAGAATGAATTTCAACATTTCATTGCATATATGCTGTTGTACTGTGTCAACGTGGTTTTTCATTGAGAGAAGTTTTTAGGCAAATAATAGTGAATGAAGTGTGTGGCAAAGTCGTGAAACCATTTTCAAATTACAGATAGTGTTCATGACTTGTCTCCTACCAGTGGTTCTAGGTCCACAAATGTGGCAGACAACTGGGTGCTGTGACTTAAGGAACCCCAACCAGACTGCCACAATGATAAACAATGACTTTATGAGGAACAGCATAAGGCAAGTGTCCAACCAGGCTTTACAAAACAGACTCCACAACAATGGTCTGTATTCTAGATAGCCTGGAAATACTGTGCACTTAAACTGCATGGTGTAGTTGGGTCCAAAATCACCAGGAATGGACTGTGGACAATTGGTACAATGTTCTCTTCACAGACAAATGTCACATGTGTTTGACACCAGATAACCAATGACACTGTGTGCTTAGATCACCTGGACATGCTGCATCTCAAAGGCAACTCTTCATTGAATACAGCAAGGTGTCAGATCCATGATAATCTGGGTGAGTAACATATGGGGGTTTTATATGCCATTGTTGCCAATCAAGGATTCAACTCAAGGCTCCACAATACAGGGATAACATCCCGCAACCCAGCATTGAACTGTTTCATTAGTATTTCAGGGATGAATTCAGGGTAATGGATGACAAGTGCTGTGTGCAGGCAATGCCAATGATTTTTTCATTTGTGGTAGTATTGCACAAATGGATTGGCTTGCGATTTCCACAATAAGAATCCAACTCGACATGTTTGGATAAATTGAAAAGAACTGTGTGAACATGACCTGACAAATAATTAAATCTACCGCACTTGAGCAGGATTGTCATTGAGGAAAGGGCTGAATTATACCAGCAGTGCTAAATGAGCTAGTGAGCAGCATGCCATGTAGTCTGTAAGCTTGCCCTTATTCATTGGATCATGCAACTCTATATCGAATGAGGTTGGGCTTACTTTAAGAAAAGTGATTATAGGTTTCTTTGAATATAAAAGAAGTGATTTTTTGGGTTTTCTTTGTCAATAAACCAGAAGATTTATTATTTTAGAAATGCCAATTCACAATAGTATCAAATACATCAGAACTTTTGTTTGTTGTGTTACACAAAACGTTTTTTGAAGTGTGTACTATATCGGCGCTGCTTCAAATATCGTATGGCAGCTTGAATAGCCCCAAAATAGGTCTTTACATGTATGCACAAAGCAAAGAAAAGAAAATCATGTCATCAATTTCTAAGAAATTTGAGTGTACGAAATGCTTAGTATTATTCTTGTTCACATTAGTCATTTTTTAGTTATTGATAATAAATTTCAACATGATTACAGTACTAGGAATCACAATAATACTATGAGTTCTATGCTTTGTTTGAAACATTATACTTAAATTCCACTGTTAAGGAACATGAAAATTTATAACAAAGTAAAAAGGAACAATTGGCAGTCTTAGAATCACTGAAAAAACTGTAAACCAATTTCTATGCTTAAAGAAATCTCTTGTACGTTAAGTTAAATGACTTTGAATTGTATATTGTGATACAAAGTTCTTGTCTATGCTGCCTGATATGGTTATGTTTTAGATATCTGGAAGACGAGGGGCACAGGAAATAGCAAAAGTACTTACAGCCCGTGGTATCAATCGGCTAGATTTTGTCTTGGATGAAGGCTATCCACTTACAAAAGAGCTGATACCTGGCACAGACAAGCATGTAGCAATGTGAGTAACATAATAACTTAAGAGATTTTAGTGAGTTAAGAAGAGGCCAATAATGCTAATAGAGACAAGACATTAAACATGATAAAACTTATATATTAGCTGTAAATACTGATGAGTGGAATACACAGTAGTGAGAGAAACTTATGAAGCATATTTGGCAAGAAAGTAACTTATGTCTACCTGTAATGAAATTTTCTGTGTATGCTTACATCTATGAAGAAATGTGATATTTGTTGTGATAAAGTGAATAAACAGTAACTGCCACTAATGAAATACCTATAAGAAAACAAGTAAGATTGTAACTTATCAGAGATTTTACTGTTGATTTCATTTACTAATTTTTTTCTGGCAATGAGAATAAAACATGTAACTACAGCCATGTTGGTTTCCATAAGAACTTCAAAATCAATAACATGTTATGTATGAATATAGATTGATGCAAATTTCTCAGTTTGCCATGGTACCTGAACACTGCCACCCAAGTAAAAATGAGAGAGCTTTTCATCAATAACAATTTAATTCACACACCTACTCTTAAAGAGTTGGTTTCTCTAATGTGTATGATACAGCTCATTAAATAAATGTTAAAAAATGGGGTAAAGCAGTCAGTAATCCAAAGACTGGTTTGAACGCCTTCCTCTGACCTTCTTCGAACAGATTTACACAGCCAGTTATAGGGGGACCTACAGTTTAATGTGGGTTCCAAACCACGGTGTTACTCGATATTTTTCACACCAGCAACACCGCCAGAGGGGTAAGAAGTGGAAAGCAACAGATAAAAATTCTTGAACCTAGCAGGGCTCCAACCCTCTTTGTACACATCATATCCAGTTGAAAATGAAGTGTTTGAAAACTCCGTGTGCTGTTCTAAAAAGCAAAATAATTGAGGAGATAAAGCAGGTTTCTGCTTTTTCAGATTTGGCTGAGTCTGCTGACACTAGTTGTACACAACAATTAGTGAAATGCAGTTTGTTATCTGCATTGTGATCAATGTAACATAAAGCCAGTAATTTGTGAAGAATTTTTGGGATTTGTGCCACTGCATGAGGTGAACACTAAACTCATTTTGGGGACTATTATTTCTAGAAGATTATAATTTACATTTTTACAAAGCTGTTGGCCAAGTATATGATGCATTGTACTGCAATGGCTGGTCATATAGGTGGTGTCCAAAGCATAATTAAAAACATGTTCCCCACAGCTCTGTTCTTCCACTACAGAAACCATGCAGTAAATTCAAAAGTTTTTAGAAATTGTGTTTTGGAGCTCTTAAATAGTCCAGAAAAGACATTTTTTTATATATTGAACAAACAGGAACAGATCCAGGGTGGCCTGCTGGAGGAAGAGGAACAGTGAAATAATTTTTCATCGTCAGCTAAACTCTGGCTCAGTAGAAAGACTCTAATACCGGCCACCCCCTATGCCCAATCACACAAAAGTCCCACAGTTTTGATGACTCAGTGGTATGATAGCACACTAGCTTTGCATTCTGAAAAGAAAAATAAATAAATAATAAAAAGAGCTGCTGGGGGTGGGGGGCGAACAATCCTTGCCCCCCTCCCCCCACACTCCTTGGATCCGTCTAAGGAACAAAAGCTTCTTTTTTTATTGAAATGCTGACTAGTTTCAGCCTTTGCCCATTTTCTTAAGCCTACCATTACAGAGAGCAATGTTCATTTTTAGTGGAGGCTATATGGATACAATAATTTTACACAGTATGTTTATGTCATAATTACTTACATTCATTTATATTTGGACACTGTTTAGGTGGTGATGTTTATTTCAAATACAGTAGAGTCCCAAAAACTCGGCACTCGGTAACCTTGCAGTCTGGGTAACTCGGCCATCCACAAGCACACCATCTGGAATTATTCCGTGCTCGCAGAAAGCTAGAGAGAATTGAAATCATAGTGTGCAGCAGTTACAGGCTATGCTATAAATGGGCCTAGACATCATCTTTTCTTGTGCCACCTACACTCTATTTAAAAATCCTTTGAGTTTCATTAAAGCAGTACGTAGATGTGTATTCATATTAAAAAACACTCGTGATTAAAATTATGGGAGTGCATTTTTTCACAGTGGCTTTTAAAATCAGCTTAGGCATGATGGGAATTTTAGTGCCTTCTTAAAGTAGTTTTCTAAATGTAAACTAGTGTATGTACATGTAAGTAACGAATATCATTTCTTAGATATTTGTTTAAATTTATTTTGTGTTACTGTATTTCATCATTTGTATTGTAATCTAAAGTAACAATAGAAAGAATTTTATATAAAAAAGTTACCTATTCTTTTTTAACACCTTGCTAATAATCTGGCTGTTTCACAAACTCAGCCAACCCTCGGTCCACATCAGACCGAGTTTTTGGGACTTTATTGTACTTTCTTGTAATTTTACAAGCTGTTGATCGAAAGAAGATTATTGTTAGGTCTTAAATATTCTTTGAATTATTTATTTAACTTACTGTTTGTGGTAATATCACTGATTATATGCGGTGTGGTGTATTCAATTCCATGACATTACAGTTGTACAATAAATTTTCAATTTACATTCAGAACTACTTTAAGTATTATTATATTATATTATATTATATTATATTATATTATATTATATTATATTATATTATATTATATTATATTATATTATATTATATTATATTATATTATATTATATTATATTATATTATATTATATTATATTATATTATATTATATTATATTATATTATATTATATTATATTATATTATATTATATTATATTATATTATATTATATTATATTATATTATATTATATTATATTATATTATATTAAAGTCTTATTAATTGCTTGTTGTCTATTGTAGTGTAATTTATATATGATATTACTGTTGTGCTACTATAATTTATTGCTTGTCGTTGCATGTTTAGAGGGTGATTACATTTGGATCAATCGTATTTTATATGCTGGTTAAGTTGCATTGGAAATTTTCTATGAATTTTTTGTTGTGTATTACCATTAGTTTTGGATGTTTAGTCTCACATTTTTACACATATTCTCCAAAGGACAACTAATGAACATTTTAGAAGCAACTCTATGTTCACATGACTAAACACCCTTAACAAATATTAAATGATAATTGTAAATTAACACCAAATAATTCATTAAAAAATTCCATAGCAGCTTGGCCATCACGTAAAATACAATGCTTACTGCAATCACCCTCCAAATGTGCAACCATAAGTGATTACTTGTAGTAGCACAACAACAATATTGTTTATAAATTACATTTCAATACACAACACTTAAAAGAGTTCTGAATGTAAATTGAAAGTTTATTGAACAATTGCAGTGTAAAGGAACTGAATTTATCTCACTTGATATAGTCAGTGATATTATCACAAATGGTAAGTTACCAAAATAATGCAAATAATATTTAAGATATAACAATAAACGTTTTTGGATCAACAGCTTGTAAACTTACACCTAAGTATCTGAAATAAACAGCATAACCTACGAAGTGTCCAAAGATAAACAAATGTTAGTAATTACAACATAAACATACCATGTAAAATTATTATATCCATGTTTCCTCCACTAAAATTGAACATTGTTCTGTGTCAGTGTCATAAATAGTAAACTAAATAATGCTGTTTGACAATAAAATTACATTTTAACGAATGTTACGTTTTTTAGATTACACAATTAAAATACCTATATATTTTTTATCTTAATTTGACCATTTAACAGTTACCTAAAAGTATATACTTGACATAATTTTTAATCCTTCATTGAGCAATGTTGCTCTCAAGAAATATCATAAATGCACATGATTTTGTGCAACGTTTACAAGTTTTTGCCTCAGAAGGACAATAATGCTATCAACCAGATTTAAAAATCTCATAGCGATCTTCCATTCTCTTTTTCAAAATGTTTATTCTGAAATTTTAGCAGACACTACAAGTATACATTACTGACATCCTAGTTTTGATATTATAGGGCTATTTTGTTCTTATACAAAGAAAATATGAACAGTAAGAGGAAACCTTGACAGTGAGTCTTAATGGAAAATTATAAGCAAACTGTTTATTCAGTTTATTCGCCATTGACCACCCATAGTGGAACAGGCATGTACATTGATTATACATTTATTCTTAATATATTACACTTAATCTATTACAATGAATTTATTCAATCAATTCTTAGATACTAATGTCAAAGATGTTTATCTCAAATATTTCTTCCATCTTATAAAATGGATGTTTGGTTAACCAATCATAAATTTTGTTTTTGAATATGTTATACGGCAATAACCTAGCCGATTCTGGAAGTTCATTAAACAGTTTTAGACACATAATTTGGTGCGAGAGTGCAGTCTTTGCCAATCTACGCCTTGGTGTGTCAAGGTCTAGTTTTCTTCTGGTGTTGTGAGGGTGTATGTTTTCTCTGGTACTGTACTCGTTTAAGTTGCTTTTGACATGTAGCAGACCTGTGTAAATGTATAGCTTTACAACAGTTAATATTTTGTTCTTAATAAAGAGGGGACGGCAATGTTCCTTTTGTTTAGCTCTACTCATTATTATGACCTTTTTTTAATTTTTTTATTTTTATTATTATTTTTTTTCAAGATTGCAATTACATGGCAAGAATGTCCCCACAATAGTATTCCTTACGGAATGTGGAACTGGAATAGGGCAAAATATGCCACTCTTAGATACTCATCTGTGACTGTATCTGTCAGTTTCCACATTAGCTTGCTATTTTCTTACAGACATAGCTAATGTGTTCCTCCCAGTTTAATTTGGAATCAATGTGGAAGGCTAGCAATTTAAGATATTTATTTTCCACATTTGTATTTAATCCTAGAATTAGTTTCTGCGTTTTGTCAGGATTACATAAGAGTTCATTTGATGCAAACCAATTCATTGCTAGTTCTAATTTTGTGTCTGTTGCATGTTGCAATTCAGTTATGTTGTTATGCGTATTGAGCAGTGTCATGTCATCTGCATAGCAGACAATTGCATTTTCTCCTACATGACACGGTAGATCATTTGTTGCAATTGTGAACATAAAGGGACCTAGGACTGAGCCCTGTGGCACTCCTGCCCTAGTTTCTCTCAGTGTGGAGCACCTATTTTTAACAGATGCATACTGCCACCTGACACTTAGATACGACTTGATTAAATCTAAGGACGGATAGTTAATGCCATAATGTGCCATTTTACTAAGCAAGGTGACAAGGGGTATACAGTCAAAAGCTTCACTGAGATCGCAAAGTGTGACTGATACAAGTTCTTTATTTTCAAAAGCATTTAACACCTCATTAATAATTTCAGTAACAGCAGTGGTGGTATTCTTACCCTGTTTGAATCCAAACTGTCTGCTGGAGAGGAGATTGTTTTTAGTAAAATAGTGATTTAACTGGTTGTACATTAAATGCTCAAAGACTTTGGAAAATATTGGGACAATGGAAACAGGTCGGTAGTTTTGAGGCAGGTGCTTATCTCAATTTTTTATAGATTGGTATTACTCTGGCCACTTTGAGTGCACTGGGGAATACTCCAGATTCTATACACATATTAAATACGAAGGAGAGGGGTTGACATATAAGATGGATTATTTTTTTAATTTACATGATTAGGAAACTGTAACTGTTCATACTTATGGAGTTAGAGAATTTTGCAACAGCTTTTATAATATTGTCGCATTGAAATGGGAACAGGCTTCACTTCAAAGGCAACTGAACACAGCACTTATACTCAAAGCATGTTTATTACGAACTCAACATACACGCAGCACTGACTGCCTCTCAGGCAGAGTGCTCTGCTATTTATACACAGACAGAATTTACCAGAAATTAGAAGAACAGTTAACATAAGAAACAAGTAGAATTTCCAAGTGAACATAAGAAAGATGTAGAACCTTCTGGAATTGTCAATTATAAAGAAATAAATTTTTTGCCGGTGAGCGGGATTGAACCGGCGACCTTCTGCTCCGCAGTCCGTGACGCTATCCCTGCGCCACGCCAGCAGTCGGTTTCATGGTCTCTCGCGGCATTATATATACATGTGGCGTCTGTTCGGAAAGAACAGACGTCACATTCTGATCCTGCAGTTGTTATTATTTAATATTCATAGAATATATGACTTCAACTGCTATTGGGCAAAGCTGAAAATGTGTACCCAGCCGGGATTCGAACCCGGGTCTCCTGCTTTCTAGGCAGTTGCGCTGACCCCTACACCACTGGGGACACAGTGATCACCGCACCTGCAAGGACTACCCATGCACGCCTCCCGTCAGATACAAATTCCCAGCTTCGCCCTGCCCATAGTACTCAAACTCGTAGTTTAACTAATTCCCGTAAGAGTAAGGGCTTCAAACTTGCCCACCCCTCCCCACTAACGATAGGATCATTGCCCGTCACCGGCATATTATATATATACATGTGGCGTCTGTTCGGAAAGAACAGACGTCACATTCTGATCCTGCAGTTGTTATTATTTAATATTCATAGAATATATGACTTCAACTGCTATTGGGCAAAGCTGAAAATGTGTACCCAGCCGGGATTCGAACCCGGGTCTCCTGCTTTCTAGGCAGTTGCGCTGACCCCTACACCACTGGGGACACAGTGATCACCGCACCTGCAAGGACTACCCATGCACGCCTCCCGTCAGATACAAATTCCCAGCTTCGCCCTGCCCATAGTACTCAAACTCGTAGTTTAACTAATTCCCGTAAGAGTAAGGGCTTCAAACTTGCCCACCCCTCCCCACTAACGATAGGATCATTGCCCGTCACCGGCATATTATATATATACATGTGGCGTCTGTTCGGAAAGAACAGACGTCACATTCTGATCCTGCAGTTGTTATTATTTAATATTCATAGAATATATGACTTCAACTGCTATTGGGCAAAGCTGCATTGCTCCCTCTCCTGGAGAAACAGCGACTCGCTGTGGAGCCGGCTGTGGAGCCAGCTGCAATGTCCTGGATCTTGTGCGTGTCATGGGTCTTCTGTATGATAGTTCAAGAGTATCCTTTCCTTCTCCACGATTATTGACGACAGACATTCCTGTCGTGACTTCATCAGGAACATTACTATCCTTGGAGTCCTTGAACAAGAAGACTTTGTCATCTACCTGCTCTTCAGGATCGTAGTAAGGCTTCATGCGCAGGACATGAACAATGTTTCTTCGTTTTTGACGTTTCTATGACGGCTCATAATCCTCAACTTCGTATGTGACATATAACAGGCAGCGTATGACATGATACGGACAAAAGTATCACTTCAGTAACTTTTCTGACAGTCCAACCTTCCGTACAGAGGTAAAACTCCATACCAGATCTCCTGGGCTGTACACAACAGGTCGGTGCTTGTCGTTACACCCTGACGGTCCTTCTCCTGGGCGGCCAGTGTCTGTATGCAAGCCAGCTGTCTTGCTTCTTCGACCCTGGTTTAGATTAGATTAGATTAGATTAGTTATTTGTTCCGTAGATCCATATTGAGGGGATCCTCGTGGATGTGGAACATGTCAAGAAACAAAATTTACATGTTGAATAACAGATAATACTAATAATATAAATACAAATACATACACTTATAATATAAATACAGATGCATAAATTTTTAAGGTTTTTTTTTTCTTATAATATAATAGTACTAATATAGTATGAGTGCATGCATCATTTGGTACAATTTAGAAATTCACTAATGGAGTAGAAGGAGTTGGCCACTAGAAAGTCTTTTAGGTTCCTCTTAAACTGATCTTTATTTGTAGCTAAATTTTTTATACTTGATGGTAAATTATTAAAAATGTGTGTTCCTGAGTAGTGGACCACTTTTTGAACTAAAGTAAGTGCTTTTAAATCCTTGTGTAGATCATTTTTATTCCTAGTATTGTATGTATGAACTGAGCTGTTTGTTGGAAAAAGGGATATATTATTTATGATAAATTTCATTAAGGAATAAATATACTGAGAGGCAGTAGTTAATATACCCAGTTCTTTGAAGAGGCTTCTACAAGACATCCGTGAATTTACTCCACAAATAATACGTATTACACGTTTTTGGACTCTGAAGACTTTTGACTGAATTGAAGAGTTACCCCAAAATATTATACCATATTACATTCAGGAATGAAAGTAAGCAAAGTATGCAAGCTTTGTTATTTTTATGTCTCCTATGTCTGATAACACTCGTATTGAAAATACAGATTTGTTGAGTCGTTTCTGCAGTTCTGTGGTGTGCTCCTCCCAACTAAATTTATTATCAAGCTGTAATCCCAGGAATTTAATACTGTCAACCTTTTCTATCTGCTCTTCTTCATACTTAATGCATATGCTGTCAGGAAATCTCTTACATGTTCTGAACTGCATGTAGTGCATCTTTTCAAAGTTTAATGACAATGAGTTGGCTTTAAACCATTTATTAATGTTCATGAAAATATCATTAGGAGACCTTTCTATCACTATACTTGACGTACTTTTTATTGCAATACTTGTATCATCTGCAAACATAACGAATTCTGCTTCTGGTAGTGTAACTGATGAGAGATCATTAATGTACACAAGAAAAAGCAATGGCCCTAAGATGGATCCTTGTGGGACACCACATGTAATTTCTTCCCAATCCGATGATGACTGTTGGCCTAATTCACTAGTCACTTGCACTGACACCCTTTGTTTCCTGTTAGTGAGGTACGACTTGAACCATTTTGCAGCATTTCCCGTGACCCCATAGAATTCTAATTTACTTAAAAGGATGTTATGGTTCACACAATCAAATGCCTTTGACAAATCACAGAAAATACCTGCTGCTTGCAATTTATTATCTAATGAATTAAGTACATTCTCACCGTAAGTGTAAATAGCCTTCTCGATATTGGAACCTTTCAGAAATCCAAACTGTGTTCTAGACAATATGCCATTTGTGGTTAAGTGGTTGAGAAGCTGCTTGTACATTACCTTTTCTATAATTTTTGAGAATGCTGGCAAAAGTGAAATGGGTCTGTAGTTTGATGGTATCTCTTTATCCCCCTTCTTGAAGAGAGGTTTAATATCTGCATATTTTAGCCAATCAGGAAATGTTCCCGTTATAATAGACTGGTTACACAAATAACTTAATATTGTGCTAAGTTCACAAGAACATGCTTTAATTAACTTTGTTGATATTTCATCGTAACCACTGGAATTCTTTGTTTTTAAAGATTTTATTATGGAAGATATTTCTTTTGGTGAAGTGACTGATATATTCATGTGTGTGAAGTTATTTGTAAATGCTAGTTTCAAATATTCAAGGGCATTATTTACTGACCCAGACAATCCCATACTATCAGTAATGGATATAAAGTACTTGTTAAATAGATTTGCCACACTATGCCCATCAGTTTCTAATGTCTCAGCTACTCTTAATCCTACCTGCTCTTGTTCCTTTCTGGTTCTACCACTCTCCTCTTTCACTATATCCCATATTGTTTTTATTTGGTTTCCTGATGTTGCTATCTTCTTTTCATAGTGCATTTGTTTAGATACCTGAATAACTTTTTTTAATATTTTACAGTATTCCTTATATTTAGTTAAATCATCATCATTGCAACTACTCTTGGCTGATAGATACATTTTCCTTTCTGTCTTACATGAAATCTTTATTCCTTGTGTAATGCAAGGTTTTATTATAGACTTCTGTTTAATTCGCGTTACTTTTAGAGGAAAACAGTTTTCAAACATGATACTAACATTATTAATGAATACATTACATTTTTCATTCATGCCATTAGCACTGTATACCTCTTTCCAGTTCATGTCTTTGAGGAGTTTTCTAAAATTTTCAGTTTTTGGTGGGTTGACTACTCTCCTGTATGTACATTTTGCAGTCTTCATAATCTGTTTAGAATCTATACCTAAAACAAGGAGCTGCATATCATGATCTGAAAGGCCATTTTTTATTGGGTTTATGATATGATTTTGTTCCTTTGATTTGTCTATAAAAATATTATCAATTGCTGTCCTAGAGGTTTTAGTTATCCTAGTTGGAAAGTTTACAGTGTGTGTTAGGTTGAAAGACAAAGTTACTGACTGCAATAAATTTTTACTGGAGGACTGCATAAGAAAATCTGTATTAAAGTCACCAGCAACCAGGATTTCTTTATTTCTTCCTGTTAAATAACCCAATAGAGCTTCTATATGATTTAGGAACAGATTATAATTTCCTGCAGGTGCTCGGTAAATAGTTACTATTATATAGCATCTGTTATGGAATTCTACTTCTGTTGCACAAGCTTCTAAATGCTGCTCTAGACAGAATTTATTTATATCAATATTCTTGAATTTATAGCAGTTTTTAATGAATGTGGCAACTCCTCCTCCCTCCATATCTACTCTACAGAAGTGTGAAGCTAAATTAAATCCTGGAATGTTTAACATATCTATACCAGTGGCCACATGATGTTCAGAGAGGCAAATTATGTCAATTGGGCTAGAGGAATCTATTTCATCAATACAAATGAGTAGTTCATCAAGTTTATTTCTGAGTCCTGGAATATTTTGATGTAATAAAGATAACTGATATTGCATACTAATGGCTTGAGTAAGATTTACTGGAAGCTTCTGAGTACTTTCTGTTAAACATTGTTTGCTAAAATCTACCTCCTGTTTATCTGCTTTTCCAAACTGAGGGTGTCTTACAAGCTCTCTCAAAACTGGTTTTCTTTCCCCCCATCCCTATCCTAAAAAAGGCATCCCTCTGACACCTGTAACCACTGGTATTTTACCATTTGTGACAGTGCCCCCCCCCCCCTCCTCCCCGTAAGTTACTTGCTGTTTAACATAGTCATCCTGAGTGTCGTCCGGTTGGACAGCGTCCAGCGTATCCATTGTCGTCTCAGCTTCACAGCCATGGAGCAGGAAAAATGGAGTGAAGCCTGTGGTGTCTTGTCTTGCGGTATTGTAAGCAAATGTCACGACTGGCAGAATTGTATCCCAATGTCAAATCGCAACATCTTCTACACTTACTCTCGAATAATCCTTCTTTCAGCCGGCAACACTATACGAATGCTGGCTAATTGGCGGATGATCCCCAGTATTGATACGGTGCTTTATCGTGAGCCGTTTCGTCTGACATTTCCCCTGCTGAGGTGTGAATGCACCCAAAAATTGGCGTAGTATACCTAACACCCGCTGGTGTTGTTCCTTGGTGAGTCCAGGCCCTATTGGTAGTTCCACATTTGTTTCATCCAGCGTGTTGTCTGTACCAGCAGCAGGGCATGGATCCTCATTGATGACATTGAGCTCACCGTCCTCAGCTCAGCTGTCCCGATACACTTTCCCTAGGGGATAAGTTGTGACTGCTCGTGACAATTTGTGATCCAAATCTCTCCTTGACCACTGGTAATGCTTATGATAGCCGCTGGTATGTAAATTTCTTTTGTGAGCCTGATAAACGTTTTACTATCAACAAGAACTTCACAGTTTAACCAGTCATCTGTGATTGTGACTGCAACTCTTCTCATTGTCAACAGCAGTATCGTCACATTGTCAATGACGAATAACTTCCCAGAAAATTCTGTATTATGTGTATCCGGCAGAACAACTTCTACAATTTGCAGCTCAGATCTTCCACAGTCAATGATAGCTTCGGATGCCAGAAGTAAGTCCCATCCGAGGATGACATTGTGACTACATTCTGTTAACACAACAAATTCAAATGGCTGGGTCCTGTTGTTGATGATTATTCTTGCGACACAAGTTCCTGCTGGATGGACGTACTTTCCATTTGTGACCTTCAGCACATTTGCCCCAGTATAACAGAACATTGTCTTCTTTAGTGTGCGGCAGTAAGTATCCGTCAATACAGAAAAAGACGCACCTGAATCAACAAGTGCTCGCACAGGTTGGCCATCGATTATGACGTTGATGAGATTTCCCGACATCTTAGCGACTTTCGTCCATGGAGGATTTTTATCTGCGGCAGCCTCACCTCCATACATGGTTGCCTCACTTAGTTTTGCTGGGCTCGGTGGCTAGGGGAGTGGCTGGTACCTCTGTACGGCGACGGTGAACGGCTGCGGTGCGTCGGGGAGCAACCTCGTCTAGGGTACGGTGATGGGCTTCTTCCCATAGGTTGACTGAACTCATCAGCAGGTGATTGCCTGGGATAGAACTGCTCTGATGGCTGACGTCTTGCGGCAAAATAATCATCGAATACTCGCCTCTTCTCTCTGCAGTAGCGTACAACATGTCCATGGCACCCACAGTGGAAACACAGTGGTGTGTTGTCTTCTGTCCTGCAGACGTCTGTTCTTCTGCGGGGCGTGATTGTTGCTGGGGGAGTTTGTTGTGGCCGTGTTGGCCAGTTCATAGGCTTCCGTTTGGCGGCTGCAGCGTATGTCATAGCAGGGCGACGCCATTCTCCACGTCGGGTGCGATTGGCGGGGCAGACAGGAGCTAATGTCTGAAATATCTCTTCCTCAGTGGCATCGGCTTCCTCATGACTTACATGGCTTACATCCATGGCCGTAATCTGATGCTCGCTCGGTCTAATAGCGCTGGCTGCCATGCACTGTTGTAATTCTTCTCTCACAATTTGTCGTATGAGAGAAGCAAAGTCATGCTGGTCTGTCACACCAGCCATAGGGACTACATTGGGGAGTCGGTCATACTTGTTGCGTCCGACTCTTCTTTGTTGCATCTCTTCAATCCGTTAGCACCACTTGATGAACTCTTCTGTCGTAGTGACATCTTTTATCAGAAGGGCTTGTTACATGTCTTCTGCTATACCCTTCATCAGGTGCGTGATTTTGTTGGCCTCAGTCGTGTTCTGATTGACAGTGTTACACAGGGCCAAAACATTCTGTATGTAAGACTGTGTCAGCTCACCATGTCTTTGGGCCCGTTCTTCAGTTGTTCTTCCGCCGTGCGGATTTGTCGCTGTCGGTCTCAAAACGTCTTCTTAAGTTCCTCGTGGAACGTTTCCCAGTCATTCAGTTTGTCTTTGTTGTTCTCGAACCATTGCTGGGCTCTTTCGTCCAGGTAGCAATAAACATTGGCCAAGCACATTGTATGTATGATCCCACCTGTTGTACTTGGCGACCCGGTCGAATCCTTTTAGCCATTTATTGGGATCCTGTCCAATGTCTCCAGACAACACCAATGGGTGTCTTGCCTACCGTTGATTTTGTGTCCATGGTTCTTCTGATGATACGGACTTTCGGAAGGATGTACTCGGTGTATCCCTTGTATTCCGGTTCTAGTCTATGTAAGCATCGGCTTCTACGTTGCCTAATCGGAGCCACGGTGATGCAGCTGTTGCACAGGGTACCCGGCACCTCCACCAAACAATGTCACGTTGAAATGGAAACAGCCTTGACTTCGAAGGCAACTGAACATAGCACTTATACTCAAAGCACGTTTATTACGAACTCAACATACACGCAGCACTGACTGCCTTTCAGGCAGAATTTACCAGAAATTAGAAGAACAGTTAACATAAGAAACAAGTAGAATTTACAAGTTAACATAAGAAAGATGTAGAACATTCTGGAATTGTTAATTACAAAGAAATAAATTTTTGCCGGTGGGCAGGATTGAACCAGTGACCTTCAGCACCGCAGTCCATGACGCTATCCCCAGTGCCACGCCGGCAGTTGGTTTCGTGGCAATATCCTTGAGGTGATAGCATTCCAGCTGAAGGTACGCTTTCTGTGTGTCTCAGCTACAAGGAGATCTAATGCACGGATCCCATTTTGTTTGATTTTATTTTCAGCTCACTCACTGAGGTCACAAAGTAATCATTTAATTATCCTGGGTCCAATATTACATCTTGTGTGTGGGTTTGGGAACTTTCTTGTTTGATAATGTCTCGTGCTGCTTTGCATTTATTAGGGGCACCGTCTATGTATTGTTCACATGCAAGTGTTTTGGTCAGGGTAAGTTTGTGTATGTAGTTTCTTTTACATTCTAAATAGGCTCTGTAAGTAATGTCATCTGGTTCAAGTCCTTGTTTACAAGAATTTTTATATATTCTATATAGTCTGAGCATCTCCTCCCTAATTAGGGCTAACTTGTCTGTGTACCAATTTATCCATTATCTTTTCTGGTTACATTTAGGGTTGATTTTTATAAGTGGTGAACAGGAGTACCATACCTCAGTGAGTTTTTTCATAAACTTATCATATGCAATTTCACCAGCACCCTTTTCTGGTTGAGTGAAGTATACAATTTCCCAATTTACATCAGCTAGTCTGTCAATTAGTAAATTAATATATTCCTCTTTCTGTCCTCTTATCCATGTAGTGCTGAACTTCGCGCTGATTGAAGTGTCTGTTAAAGGTAATTGATCAGAGTAGAGAGTTAGAAGTAGCGGTTCATGGTCTCCTAGAGCTTTGCTAGCAATTATGACATCATATGTATCTCTAGGAAGATTAACTATAATATTATCTAAACGAGCATTTTTCCGAGGGGGTCTGTGGTTTGTACAATGTAAATTTAGCAATCTTAAGGTATTGAAAAATGTCCTCTGAATATTGTCATCATTAATGATCATTTCAATTTTAAAGTCACCACAGATAATGACCTTTGTTTTATACTTTAAGACTTTTCCCACAAGTAGCTCAAATCTTTCACGGAATACCTTTACATCTCCATCTGGAGATCTATATAAGCTAATGATTATGGTGTCCTCTACAGCTAGTCTTATACAGCTAAATTCTCCACCCAGCTCAGTACAAAAGGTGCTAACATCTATCTTAGAAAACATTACACTATCTCTAACCAGTATTAGAGCACCTCCGTTCTTTATCTTACTTCTGCACATAATCTCTCCAACAGAGTAACCTTGTGGAACAAAGTAGTCTACCTGTTCTTCTGTCAGCCAGTGTTCTGATATACAAGCAACATCAACCTTTTCAATACAAAAGTTTTCTAATTCTAACAATTTGTTCCTTATGCAGCAGATGTTCATTTGCACTACAGTAACAGATTGTTGGACTCGCTGAGGTACTTTTGGTAGAGGGTCTTTAAAACTATCTTGATAGCAAGGTAGATTAACTTTCAGTTCTGTATTTAAAGCTTGCTCTGAATTGTTAATGTTGGGACGAATTCACTTGGAATTGGCCCATTCCACTAGTTTTCCTGTATGACATAATTTATGCCGATAGATTGTTTATTTCCACAGCTACTTACTTGTATCATTTCGTCAACAGCTTTGTTTATATTTGATGCGAGTCTCCTCTTACCAGCCCGATTTAGGTGTTGTCCATCTGCTGTGAAACAAGCTTTTTCGTAGTTGCTGACGTTGAGAAGTTTCATATTTTGATACCTCAAACAGAAGTGCTCTAATTTTTTATTTGTTCGCCGAATTTCACTGTTCACAGAAGACCAGTCAGGCAGGTCAAATCATATAGGCACATTCATCACTATTAAGTTTTTAGTCGTCAGAAGCTGAAAGACAGCGATAAGTTTTTTTATAAATGCACTAGCCTCATATCGGTAAACGTCGTTAGCTCCCGCAATAAGAACAACACAGTCACTTTTAGTAGACTTGGCATATTCATTTTCGACACTGCTCGCAACATTTGCAAACTTTGCCCCAGGCTTCACAACAGCTGAAACACTCACGGAGACATGTTTGTCGATACTACGTGCATGGCTGTCACCGAATATCTTCACTTCAATCTGCTGTTGTAACGGTTTTTGAGTCACAGCAGAATTATCTGTTGCATGTTGTAGGCCTATGTGTGGTTTCGAGGGTTCACTTTTACACACGTTTTTCACTACAGCAGTAACTTGTTCTACATTTTTAGAATGCTGTTCCTTGTCTACTATTGTTACACTATTTTTTCAGCAGCAAGTTTTCCTTGTTTCCCAGGTGCTTCGCGTTTCTTGGTCACGCATGAACTATAAGTTACGAAACAATCATTTTTGTTTACTTGCAGGCTACGAATATTGCTGCTCTGCAGAATTTCACACTTGCGTTCCAACTCAGTACATTTTATTTGCAGTTCTTCAATATCGCTTTGAAGTATTTGAATTATAGAATCCTTGTCTTTTATAATGCCTATATACTTTTTTTCGCACGTTTCTATTACACATGCCTCACATGTCCAGATGTAGTCCACTGTTACCAATTTTATATTTATTTTGCCGCAGGTTTTGTGGAACCAACACTTACAACATTTACACTGGATACCCTTTCTGACTTTCTGTAGCACAATTTACAATTATTACCACTATTTACTTCGTTTTTGTCACTTTCATCAGAGCAATTTACATCTACAAGTCCGATCGGCGCCATCTAGGACAATGAAAAAGGATTCATAGTCACTAAGAAGATTAGGCCCGGAAGATCACAACCAGGCCAAAAAGAAAATACAGGTTCTCTTTTGGCCATGAATGATGTACAATATGTCATAATTGGTCACTCGGGATATTATAAACCAAAAGGAAAATGAAACTTCCTGGCAGGTTAAAACTGTGAGCTGGAATCAGATTTCAAACCTGAGACCTTAGACCTTTGCCTTTCATGGGCAAGTGCTCTACTAAGTGAACTATCCCAGCACACTTCACGGTCCGTCCTCACAACTTTACTTCTGCCAGTACCTTGACTCCTACTTAATCTGCCAGTAAGTGTCGTATCAGCAAACACTCCATTGCAGAGTGAAAGTTTCAGTCTGGAAATATCCATTAGTCTGTGGCTAAGCCATATCTCCACCATATACTTTGTTCCAGGAGTGCTATACCTGCTAGATTTCCAGGAGAACTTCTGTAAAGTTTGGAAAGTAGGAGGTGAGTCACTGGCAGAAGTAAAGTTGTGAGGATGAACCGTGAAGTATCTGAGAGAGCTCAGTTTGTAGAGTGCTTGCCCGCACAAGCAAAGGGTCAGGGTTGAATCCCAGGTCCAGCACACAATTTTAATCTGCCAGGTAGTTTCATATAAGTGCACACTCTGCTGCAGAGTGAAAGTTCCATTCTCAAAAGGAAAATGTATGTATGTATGTATGCATTATTATTATTATTCACAGGTACTTGGCTGTAAAGTGTGGAAATGGTGGGGTTGTTCTGGGTTTTGTGCTAAAAAGGAATTTTTTCAGACATTTCTTATGAAGTATTGCAAAATACAATAATTTTCACAGCCACATGGACAAAACAACAGTGTTCATATTGTATCACCCGTGCATGTTTTTAGTCAGTCTTACTTACAGGAAGAAACTATATTTTGCAAAGGAAAAAAAAAAGTCACTTGGCCATACACGTCTAATTTAGGTAGCACAATATTGACACACTGCAAACTGCGGGTGGTCCGGAATTGGAAGGCTGGTCATTAATAAAGCACAACACATGACACTTAGAACACATTTATTGCTAACACAAGTGTAAACTCAGTAAAGACTGCCTCCTGCTTGGAGTGCTCCACAGTATTTATGCATAGAAAGAATCTTCTGGAACTTACAAGTACATCAAACATAAAAAAACATGTAGAAAATTCTAGAAATAGTGATTCAAAAAAAAAAAAAAAAAAAAAAAAAAAAAAATCTGCCGGTGGTGGGATTTGAACTGGGGACTGCAAGCACAGTGATCTGTGATGCTAACCACTGTGGTACGTGTTCCATAAGAAGACTTGTGGCATTGCTCCCCTTCCTGAAAGAACAGCAACGCACTGTTAGGTTTCCATTAGAGCCAGCTGCAGTGTCCTGGATCTTGTCATGGGTCCTCTGTACGGCAGTTCCGTGGATTCCTCCATTCTGCCTGCATGCCTTGTTTACGGTGACGATGACCGGCTCCAAATTCTCCTGTCATGGCCTCATCATTATCACTATGGTCTTCAGAGCCCTTGAACAAGAGGCCATTTTTATCTGTTCTTTGGGATCATGGAAGGCTTCGTATGGAGGATGTACACAATGTCTCTTCATTTTTGTCATTTTCAGGACAGCTCATAATCCTCTACTTTGTATGTGACATCTTACAAGCAGCATATGACACGATATGGACCAAAGTATCACTTCAGTAACTTTTCCAATAGCCCAACTTTCCATAGAGTGTTAAAAATCCATACCAGATCTCCTGGGCTGTACATAACAGGTCAGTGCTTGTCAATTATACCTCTGGCAGTCCTTCCCCTGGGAGTCCAGTGTCCATATCTGAGCCAGCTGTCTGGCTTCTTTGACCCTAGTGATGGACTGTTTCACATAATCATTCTGAATGTTGTCTGGTTGGAACAAAAACAACATATCCATTGTTGTCTCAGCTTCATGACCATGGAGCAGGAAAAATGGTGTGAAGCCTATGGTGTCTTGCCTTGCTGTATTATGACCAAATGTCATGCCTGGCAGTATTGTATCCCGATCATTCTGGTCAACATCGATGAACATTGACAGCATATCTGCTAACGTCTTGTTAAAATGTTCTGTAAGACCATTTGTCTGAGGGTGGTAGGCAGTTTTGATACTGTAGACAATGCCACAACTTGACATTACCTCTTATACTAGTTTTGACATGAATACTTTTCCTCAATCAGATATCATCACACATGGTGCACCTTGCTTCAAAATAATGTCTTCTACTGGGATTTTTGCAATCTCTGGAGCTTCTGCAGTCGGCACAGGTTTGGTGACAGCGTAGCGAGTGAGGTAGTCAGTGTAGTCTATTACCCATCGGTTACTGGCTGTCAACTTCGGGAACCTACCTAAAAGGTCGATTCCAATGCGGTGGAATGGAAGCTGCTGCTGGTGGAATTGATACCAGATGACCTGGAGGTAACTGCGGCACATGCTTCCGTCTCTGGCAGTCCTTAGAGTGACTCATATAGATCTTGACAGATCAGTACAGACCTTGCTAGTAATACCTACATCTGATTCTGTCTAGGGTCTTCAGAAATCCAAGATGGCTGGATATTGGAGAATCGTGGAAATATTTGAGAATAGCTGGCTGGAGATGAGCTGGAACAACAAGTAGCCATTTGGGGTCCAGTGTCCCGTTTATAAGATGAAACTCTCCTTTGGTTGGTTCTCCTTTCTCAAATGCCTCTATGGTTTGTAATAATGCTGGACCTTCCCTCTGTTCAGCTGTAATGTCACCTAACTCCGTGAGGGTTGAAATTACATCAATGCTGTTGTGTTCGACTAACGGATTACTCGAAAGTCAGTTGGCATCCTTGTGTTTCCCCCTGTTTTTGAATACAACTGTGACATTATACTCTTTAAATCTTAGTGCCCATCTTGCTAATCGACCTGATGGATGCTTAAAACTAATCAGCCAACATAAAGAATGGTGGTCGTGACGGTGACTGGTTTACCGAATGAATATGGCTGGAACTTGTTGACAGCCCAGATAATGGCAAGACATTCCTTTTCAGTTGTAGAGTAGGTTATCTCAGACTTTGAGAGTACTTTTGATGCATGGGCTATCACCTTTTCAGCACCCTTCTGAATTAGTACAAGCACTGCACGAATCCCATAACCACTAGCGCCTGTGTGTAGTTAGGTCTCAGCAGTCGTGTTGTATAAGGCTAGAACTGGTGCGGAAATTAGAGCCTCCTTAAGTTTCCGGAAAGCTCTTTCTTTTGTCTCATCCCAGTAAAACTTGGCATCTCCCAACAGAAGTTCTTGCAGTGGATGTGCCTTGTTACAAAAACCTTTTAAGAAATGACTGTATTATGAGCACAGCCCGAGGAAACTTCTCACATCACGGATGTGCTGAAGAGTAGGAAATTCTGTGACTGCCCTTACTTTATCTGGATCAGGATGGACACCATCTCCATTCACTAGGTTCCCAAGGATTTTTATCTCTTTTGCGACAAAAATGCACTTCTTTGAGTTGAGGCGAAGTCCTGCTGTCTGAACACACTTCAGCATAATCAACAGGCGGCTTAGATGTTCCACAAATGTTCTTTAGAAAACGACATTGTCATCTAGATAACAAAGACATGTTATCCATTTAAGGTGTCGAAGCAAGTTGTCCATCATGCATTTTAATGTTGCTGGGGCATTACATAGTCCAAACGGTGTGACTGAATTCATAGAGGCCATCAGGTGTAATAAAAGCAGTCTTCTCCCTGTCAACCTCATCAGCCTCAATTTGTCAGTAACCTATCTGCATGTCCATGGTTGAGAAGTATGTCGTTCCTTTCAGTCTAAGGTGTCGTCAGTGTGCAGCAATGGGAAGACATCTTTCTTTGTAATTTTGTTCAGCCGCCAATAGTCAACACAGAAATGCCATGTGCCATCCTTCTTCACGAGGACCACTGGAGACAATCAGGAACTCTCAGAAGGTTGAATAATGTCATTGTGCAACATCTTCTCCACTTCTTCCTGAATTATCTGTCTTTCAGCTGGTGACACTCTGTATGAATGCTGGCTAATTGGTGGATGATCCCCAGTATTGATATGGTGTTTTATCGTGGGACGCTGGCTAATTAGTGGATGATTCCCAGTATTGATACGGTGTTTTATCGAGGGCCATTTCATCTTGCTCTTCTCCTGCCAGGCCTGGAATACACCTGAAAATTGGTGTAGAATGCTTAATACCTGCTGATCTTAGTCCTGCATCAGAGTGGGCACTATATGTAATGTCATAGTAGTTTCTTCTAGTTCGTTGTCGGCAGTAGTAGCAGAGCATGAAACTTCATTGATGACATTGAGCTCACTGTCCTGGACTGGTTCTATAAATAGTGAAAATAAAGAAATGAGGTTTTTCTGCCCATGGTGGGATTTGAACTGGGGACTGCAAGCACAGCATCTGTGATGCCAACCACTGCTCTACACATTTTTTTGTTTTTATATTTTCAATACTTACTGGACTTTTCCCTGGTTCCTCCTTTAAAAAATTCCAAAATCTCTTGTTTGAACAACCAGTGTTTCCCTTCAACAACATATTATGTGATGCCTGTATTGTCTTGTTCAGAATTTTACTGTGGTGCCTAAACTTATTGGAATCAGTAGCTCCCGTGGTTAACCTTTTGTCTTTATTTATTTATTTTTTTTTTCAAGAAATTTTGATTCCCTTAGGCTTGTTTTAAACAAGTTTTCTCTCACAAAATATTTATGAAATGTTTCTTAAAACAGACTTGCAGCACCATTAAAGTTTGAGTCAACATTTACAGCTACATAGAAAGAAGATTAGTTGACAAGTTGTCACAACTTATTAAAGGTTTCTATGGTGCACCTGTTCATAATCCTTGTGTGTTTCCAAATAAAACTTATGTTTATTTGCACATTTATTTCATTTATATTGGGGACCTGTCTGTCATAATCAGAAAGTACATTTATAACACTGTTCACAGTTGGATTATCATATGTACACTCATCATGTTGCAAGGGAGTGCACTTGCAACTCCATTCTTTGAAGAAGTTGCACGCAGAAGAAGTAGAGAAAATAAAAATTAGTTTATTTAAAGAAACAATTATTTCAATGTAAGCTTTACGAATAATCATTTTGTGAATACAAATTTTAGCATCCTAGATGTTGTCTAAAACTGTTTATCATGTTGCCAATAAATTCCACATCCTCCTTCACTCTTTTACTATGAACACTTAACATGCAGGCTGCTGAGCCTCGTGTGTCTTATTGTAGACTGATTCCATGTTCAAAATTTTTTATAGCTTATGGGACTTAACTACGGGGCCATCAGTCCCTAAACTTGCAAACTACTTATGAACTAGCTAACACTAAGGACGGCACAAATATCCATGCCCGAGGGGGGATTCTAACCCCCGACCATAGTGGCTGTGCAGACTGTGACTGACGCACCGCAGTCCCCTCGGCCACTGCGGCCAGCACTTATTCCATGTCTTGAAACATTGTAAAGTACTAAATGAAGATTCAATACTATATGTTGTTTCTTGGCTATTCAGGGCAATCTTGTTTGCCTTGCACACAAATGGATAAAATGGAATGGCTTGAGCAATCAAATCTGCATACTTCAGGACCACGCTTCATTTGCCTTAAATATTTCAAACCATGTTGTCACCTATGGAATAAAATAATGTAAAATACCCCCATAAAAGATTTGTATATATTCTCCAATGGACAAAAATGAAGACTTGTCTAATTTTCTTATATTTTCAGAATGGAGCTTTGTAAGCTCCTTTTTTCATTTTTATTAGAAAATTGATTTCTCATAGAGAAAATTATGATTTGAAAACAGAAATTATGAAGAATTTTTCTACATTTTCCTATGGTTGCCTTGATCAGTAGGCATGTTTAAATTCAACATCCAGATTCAGCGAGATTTTTTTAAGCATACCCATTTATTTATTTGGTAATGAACTGTCTTGATGTTTATTTTGAGTTTGGTAGAAGCAGCAATCGCTAAGATAGTCACAATATAAGTTGCACTTGTTGCAGTTATGTTGCGCTAATATTTTCATTTTTGAATTTATTACATTGTGTGGAAGCTCTCCTAGAGCTCACATACAAGGTATGTCCACAAAGTAAGTTCCATTTGGTTATATAAAACAAACAGGTACAGATACAGAAGAAATATTTACTGTACAAAAATCTACAACTGTTAAACTACTTTCCTACATAGCTTCCGAAATTTTGTAGGCACTTGTGGCACAAGTTTTTGTATGCCTTGTTCACTTCTTCATAGAAGGTTGCCACCAGTGTATACAACCATGTGGTAAAATGTTCTTTCAGCTCATCATCATCATTGAATTGTTGACGCCAAGGACAGATTTTAGGTGTGAGAAAAGATGAAAGTTGCTAGGAGCGAGGGCAGGGCTGTATGGAGGATGATCAAACACATCACAGTGAAATTCCTGCAACTGTTTTTTGATCACATTTGCTGTGTGTGGTCAGGCACTATCGTGGGAAAAAAAAAAAAAACCTTTTGACAGTAATCCCTGGCACTCATTCTGTATTGCACAGAGCAATTTCTTAATAGTCACATAGTAAACATGTGCATTGACTTTTTGGCCTTGTGGTAAAAAATCAATCGGCAAAATGCATTTTCTGTCCCAAAAAATGGGACACATGACTTTTTGAGGTGTCAAGATTTGCTTAGGCTTAACCTTTGTTGGTAATGAAGTGTGCTTCCATTCCATTGATTACTGTTTTGTTTTAGGGATTGAAATATTTCTCCCTAATGGTAAAAATAATAAAATATTTAAAAACATAATAATAATTTTTTATTTAAATGAGGAAAAGAAAGTAATGGTTTGATGTAAATGATGTAAATTTAGAAAAAGGAGTGCCTGACAAAATAATGTTGTGCAAAAAGAAAGATAACACGGAAAGCAAATAAATGTGGAAATTGATCGTAATTTTTGAAATGAAAAGAATGGTGCTAAAATTACGGTGGGAGAAATATCTCAAGTTAGTGGTCGTGTTGCAAATCACTGTTATGAAAAATTGTGCCTGCAAAAATTTTACTGTAACTGAATAAAGCTGGATAATGGCACAAAAACATTTAATTCTAGCAACATGCCTAAAAAAACTTGTCTGATTTCATAGAAGAGCAGCTCACCACAAATACACTGTACAGAAACTAACTGTTGGAATACACTCATAAAACACCAATTTATCATAAGTCCACTGCTAGCAAAAAATTGAAAATAATTAAATTTTGATAAACTGGCATATATCTCGGGGATGTTTAGTGCGGAACAAAAGATTCTAAAATATTTATGGAGTATTGTGCATCGTTCCAACATTTAATTTTACAAACTGCAAAGAAAATGGTGGCTGGTGGCAATCCGTAAGAAAAATTAATACACTATTAATATAATGTGCAGTAAGGAATAATGAGATGGCTTTTAAATAAAAATAATGAGAAATGCAAGTTTTCATTAAATGAAATTAGCTGTCTTATATTCTGAAAAACATGACACATTTACAATAATTTCCAACATCCATTATGTGCTTGAAAATAAATTACAATTCAAATAAATTAAACTCACAGCAATCTGCTATTGCGTCTGAAACCTATGAATGCTAGACCATGAAGAAGAAAGAATGGAGACAGCTGCTTCTTCTTATTGAGTAAAACATATGATAAACGAAAATGTACAGATAATAATGTGCTTGTTAGCATTATACTTTAATCACTTAAATTATTTCTTTGATGTTTGTGTAGTAACTTGCATGAAATAAACACAGAATAATAGTAACAAATACAAAAGATTAATTATGAAGAATTAATAAATATTGAAATAAAATCTGGGTGGCACATGAAATGTTATAGGATGTCGTACAATAACCAAGTTTCATCCCCTGTGACTATCCGAGAAAGTAAACTATTGCCTTCTTCATTGTAATGTGTCAAACATTGAAGTGTACTGCCCATCCATTTTAGTTTATTATTTTATTTATTTATTTTGTGTTGTTCAGTAAGAATTTTGGGTACTCAATGTGAGCAAAGTTTTCGAAATTTCAGTTTTTCAGTAACAATTACATGAATTAGTTATCATGAGATTTGTGGAACTTTCATAGCAAGGGTCCTAAGTGTAAACTTACACTTGTGCTTAATCTTCTCTTCAATTGTGTGAACCAGTTCATCAGTAACCACAGAAGGGCATCAACTTCATTATTCATCATGCACTTGATCGAGTCCTTCACTGAAAGGTGTGACCCATCTTCTAACCATTGAATCACTCATGAAATGAATTTCTCATTTGGTATTAGTGACAAGACTGTTGACAGTTACAGGTGAAACATGGGCTGCAAATCATTATGGTGTTACACCACCTCTGGCCACAATGCATGCCCTTGAGCAGTTTGGAATCATGTGAAAGAGCCTTTGGATCCTCCCCTGAGACATGTTTGTCCTCAGTCATGGCAGATATCCTGGTATTGGGTCAGAAGCCCCACAGGTACTAAGTGATTTGAAACGGTTTGCCAGGGTGCTGTAACATCAGGGGTAGGATGTGTGAAAACAGAATGTCTGTAACATCTGAAAAGTTCAATGAACGGTCCCATATTTTACAAACCACACTTGCGAGGATGAGGGCCCATGTGTACACTTCGAGAGCTGTGTCGATGAGCAACCCTCATCATGCCCAGCACTGCAGTGAAGCAGTGGTACACGTTGCTTGCAACCCAACTGATGGGATCATTGTGAGAACTCATGTTGTTATGACAAGGAGTGCAAAATGGAGCAATGGAATAACACATTAACATCACACACACACACACACACACACACACACACATACACACACACACACATATATATATATATATATATATATATATATATATATATATATATATATATATAAAAACAGTGACAGGACCCATGGGATGTTAGTGCGAGTGTATGGTGTTGAAGTAGTGAATACAAAGTGTATCACATGACCTCACTACTTTGAGTGATTCCACAAGAAGCATTTGCAGTCAGTTACCAACAGCTATACTACTAATGTTAGAAGTGTGCTGCAGACAGTGGTGATGTGTTTCACATATAGGTACATGTATGTATATGGTAATGTAATATTTATTTAAATAACTTATTATCTTTGACATACTATACATAATATTCAGATTTGATACTTCCTAAATAACAATTACAAACATTAGGAAAACATTACACAAGTTATGGAACATGCTGTTCCCATAAATTCATGTACTGATATAAATGTAACAACATTACATGTTGTTACTATTGTACACCATTATTACTGATTTACCTTTTGTTTGAATAAATTAGAGCAGACCGTGTTTCATATATCACTGGATTCTAAATCAAATATGTATTATGGTTTTGTCACTCATTTCAACATTTGTCTATTTTCTGAGGGTTGACAAACTGCTTCATATTAAGACACTCTTGAAATAATTCATTGTCATTGATGTTACAGTTTGGCAATACTTTCATGAGAGATTCATGACAGTTTTGGACCTCAGCCCATGTAGGTACATAGTTTAAAAGAACCCATTTGAAGTCTGAAAAGGCATTAAAATGATCCACCCGCTGCTCAGTATATTGTGCGCTGCAATCATAAAATTCACAGATGGTTTCAGTGAACTTAATAACGTTCATCACTGCCTCAGATTTAAGTCTGCTTAAAGCATTTCTTTACGTGTGGCAAGAATCTGGTTTTCTGTTTTTTTTTTTCTGTCATATTCACTTTTAAATTATAAAGTGCTTTTCCAGCCTCTGCATATGTAACATGCTGGCCTCTATCTACAATACTGCTTCATGAAAAGATGACACTTGATTTTGTAAAAACACAAGGATGACTTCAGAGCATGGGTTTTCAAAAGAATTCCTTAGTATCATTGGGCATTTTGTTTTTCACTCAAAAATATGATTTTAGTGGACTATAGTGCCATAAAACTCTCTCAATGGCTGGCATCAGGGCCAACCATCTGTTATTGATGTATCAAAGTTTGTAGTCTACATCTAAAAATCTACAAAATTCCCTTACACCTTTCTACATGCACTGAATATCTGCTGAAGCAATAATAAATCTTGTGAATGACACACTCTAGATGGGACTGATAAACAATCTGCAGCTGTCTTTATAGCAGTATGCACTATGTGTGCTGCACATCCTACACCAACAATGTCACAACCAAGCCAGCCCTTTAATTTGTGGAAATTATTGTTTGTCCCTCCTCAAGACCATCCACCAAAGTATATGTTGGTATTGTCCCTGCAGAATGCTACAACCTTATCATTCAAATTATATTCTGTGATAGTGCCACATAGAGAGTTTCCAACAATATCTGCAGTTTCACCGGGCTGCTCTTTAAACTGGAGAATTTTCACACATAAGCATTCAAGAGGCAAGAAATATCAAACAAGTGCAGGGAAGAGCTTTGTGTTTCCATGATTAGATACATCAGAAAGAATTGTAATAGAGTTCACTTTGCACATTTCTTGCTGCAGTTCATTATGACTGTGTGGAGCAAGCAAATTAACAACAATGGCTTTGCATTTTGTACAGGCACAAGTGTACTTGGAATCAAAGCACTTCTGGGTGAGTTTAGATGTACAGTCACTTGAACAAAAGTTATGATTCTTTTGTACTAAGTGGAAGGCCCATGTGCCTTTCACTGAGCTAGTTCAAGTTTGTGGTCACTTGCCGGAAGAAGTCTGTTAAACGCCTTGAAGCTGCAATGCTGATATCTGATGACTTGTGTTTGGCCATTTTCAAATGATATTTTATGTCATACTTCCCTCCATGAGAAACTGAAAACTCTCCTCCACATTTCATGCTACGGACATGGTGGTCTGTTCTCCCTCTTTTTATTATGAATGGATACCTGTATTGAAAGTAAATAAATGACAGTGCATGTGGGTTTGTTTGCTTAAATTTCATTTAACCCGCCTGCTATGTATGGCTGTCTACAGAAACAGAATTACTAAGTAGGGGTATATCAGACTGCCTTTATATTTATATAGCTTAATTCCTGCTGCTTTACACATGTAAATTGGATGGTCTGCATTGGTTATTACTATTTCTAAATATAAATGTTCATAGATTTAGCTTTAACAATGCTTTCCCAAGCAATTATTTTGATACATCTTGCCACCCCCTATTGCACCATTGATGGCAGAATTCAAAACATCCCAAAACACATTTTTTTAAAATTCTAACCATGGTTCCAAATCCAATTTTTGCATTTCAAGCATCAAAATAGTCTTAGTAGCACCCTTAAAAGATTTACCCTTATTTACAACTTTCCAAAAATATTGAAACACGTGTTTTTAAAATTCCAATCAAAAATCTAAATCCAAAGTTTTGTATTTCTTGCTTCAGAATTGCTTTAATAGCAATGTATTTTCAAAAAATCATTCATCCCCTTTTTCACCTCCTTAGGGATGGGAATAGCGAAAAATCGCTTATGCCTACAGTGTAAGATAAACAACATCTACGAATTTCATCTGCAGATTCACTTTTCAGTGCCGTATTCTCTTTTAGAAATGGACTGAGAATGCAAAAATTTATTTCTTACACTTTGGCATCTTTCTTGGTAGTTTTACTTTTGAGACTGCAATATGCACTTATTTTTCTTTATTAGTACACTTGTTGCAGGAAAACAACTGAAGAATGTGCATCATGTTTTGCTGTAAATAACCTTTTTGCTGTTGTAGTGTCAAAAGTCATTGCTGGTCTTCAGTCCAAATTTTATATAAGCTGACGATGACTTTCAACCACTCTATCTTCCACCCTTTTATAGCTATCGACACGGAACTGCTATGATGTACAACGGGAGACTTTGTACTGCAACAACACAGAGAGATCATTCGTTTCCATTGTGTAGTTTTTGCTGAAGAGCAGACACCCACACATATATAAAGATTTTTAATGCAAAACAATTGTTTTCGTGAATATCAATGTTTGTGATTTTCTGTTTTTTCCCCTGCTTTGTAAGTACTGAAACGATTAAAATCGGGACCTGTGTTCCGAAGTTATGATGCCACTGACATACACACATAAACACACTTTGAGCTTGTAACACCCCTCTGTTTGTGTCACCAATTAGTAAGGAAAAAAGTTCTGGCAACCATGCATCACATCCAATAGGAAGAGCCCACAACGATATGTGTGGGTGTGCCATATATCAAAATAATAATAAATAATTGTTGCACTCTGAGAGACAATCCATAGTAGTTGAGGATTAATTAAAAGCAGAGTTACCACACTGTTTATGACACTGAATTATGAATATGTTACTTACCTTTCTTAGGGTTTGTAACTGAAAACACGATGACATTTGAGCATTGTGAAGCTGGTTACAATGTGTACGCGCTATAATATTCATGTGGACCAATCAATCAAGAAAGGGCTACCACTAAGGAAATCCAGCTCAGTAATACCAACTTCAGTGCAAGTATTATTGATGGTCCTGAACTTGATCGAGACACCAGACAGGTTGTGTAAACGCATTTTGTAATGTGGTGTGTTAGGTTTGGGATATGATATGGAAATAAAGTAAAACACTTTTGCAATGCTAAAAATGTGAAAAGTTACAAGTTGAAACATCCCATGACTGAGAATTGCATTTGATTTGTAAAAATCTGAACATTTAGGTGACCCAGATGGGACAGGGGGACAGGACTCCTAAAATTGGAACTGCCCCGTCCAAACGTCCCATAGTAATACACAACACATTTGTGTTTCTATCGATGTACCTGTGCTTTTTCGCCTGGTTAGTAAACCATATCTACTTTTTATAATATATTTTTCCTACCAGGAATGTTTCCCTCTATAATATACATTCATATGCATTTCATGAATAATTGAAACTGAAACCACTAATTTTATAGCATCTAAAATAACGTATTTCAACATTATTGCCTATTTTTGCCAATTTCACCTTCAAAATCCTAAAATCCACCTATTTCTTCTATTTACAAAAGACTTATTTTAAAGAATCAAATGGTGAATCACTGAAGTTGATATTTGAAAAATAAATAAAATAAAAATTAAGTTCTGCTATTAGTCTGTACCGGCAGAGTTAAAGCTGCATAAAAATTGTGTGGACTCAACTTCTAGGGATCCACTGCAAAGAATCTGAAAAGGTATTACGGACTTCTACATATAGATTTTTGTAGATGAAACTACTGACATCTCGGTCGGCACATTTCAAAATCTATTGTTCCCAATGCAGAGTTTATTTCATTTGTTCAGAGCAACTCCCAAAGACTAAACAACAAGTAATACACAATTTTTCAACACTGAAAGTAAGTGTTTCTGGCTTTAACAAATGCCACTGCCCATATGCTTGCAGCGTTTCATTGCTCCCAGTGTTCTACCCTTTGATGCTGTATGTAACTTGTGTAGCACATGGTTCAAACCGAGTAGCCTATAGTAAATCAATAAATCTCTAGGGCAAGAAGGATTTAGATAAGGCATTTTTAAGGTCCACACTGAATGCAGCATTCCTGTCCAACTTGTGCCAAATGTGAAATATGTCCCTGTCACACCCATTAATGTAGTAACGTCCATTCTCGGTGTGCAAATATATACTAACAGGAAAGCACCGTAGCTCTTTCCTAGAAAACCTCAGAATGTTTGTCAGTTACTAGATAACCAACAGATAGTTGGGGTTGATATTTCAAAATACCTGAGTTTACATGCAAAAGACTGAGTTCTGAAATCTATGCCATTAAGGCATATGGAAACATATTTTTGGGAAATCAGCCACAAGTTAAAAAAAGTACTGTGTTCACAAAACAGAGCCATATGAATTGTGATGGGTTCATCACAGAGCCTCATGCAGAAATCTGTGTATCCACTACACAATATATACTTTCACTTACCTGTCGTGTAAGGAAACAATAGTCTCTTTTTAAATGTAATAGATGTTAAAAGAACAGGATCTGCGAAGAATTGGCAGAGGACATGGTTGGTATATTTATGTAGGAGGGTAGGTTGAAGGTATTGGTCTGAGAGCAGAAATTCTCTCAGTGGGGGCATGTTTAAGACACAGATTGTTGCGTGCTGTAAATAAATTTTAGTCATTTATGCAATGGTACCAATTACATAAGTGAGACCTGCAACTGTTTCCTCAATCTTTTTCAAGTAATACATACGAAAAAGTATTACAATTATAGTGGAGCATTTTATATGCTACCACTGCACTACTGCTAATTCAGACAAAAGTGGGAAAATGATGACATCCACAGTTTTGTCCCCATAAAACACATAACCAACCATAACCAACAGACAAAAGAAGATACATGACACATTTATAGTACTTCAGAGTTCAATAATTAGAAATTGAAAGAGTGAACGCATTAGGAAAAAATAAGATATTTGTCATGACTTGACTGTGTTGATTGTAGTGTCTTTGTTTTCCACTTTGTCATTCATGTGAATTTCTTAAATGTAAAATTTTTGTTTTTCTTTAGCATTGGGGTGTCAGAAAAAGGCTCTGCCACAGTTGAACTCAGTGTAAGAGGGAGTCCAGGGCATTCTAGCTTCCCACCAGCTGAATCAGCAATTGGGATTCTAGCAGCAGCTGTTGCACGTTTAGAAAAAAATCCTCAGCCAGCTCTACTTGGCCAAGGTCCTGAAGCAGCTACATTCCAGTACCTAGCACCACATGTAAGTTTACCAGAAATTCTCAAGAATAAAATAGCAAGACTCAAACAGCTGTGTTAGATCCAAAATTATAAGTTTTTAGACAGCAGTAGTTTTTGTGTGGGTATCATTACTGTATAATAAAAAGAATATACAATACATTTAAGAAAGTATTGGAGGAAGAGAAGGGAATCCATTGCCCTATTTGTCTTCTTCCAATCTAGTTGAAAATGTTGGAGATAGCTGCTACAATCCAAATTCAAAACTTTATGGTAATGTATGACGTTATTTTAAGTAATCAGTTTGGGTTCAAAGAACACCAAAAAAACACTTTAGAGTCTGTTGAAGATATAAGCAGATCTTTAGATCAGAGGAGAAACATACCAATGTCTTCCACAATATGTCTTTGCGTTGATAAACCATTCTGTGTTTATCTGCAAATGAGATAAATGTGTGTTTAATGTGTTTAAGGGAAATGTTCTGCAGTGGCTATCAAATCTCAGAACATAAAAAATGGAACTGTATCATGAAATGAAATGAAATGAATTTGTATAAGATATGCCTCAAGGCTCAATTATAGAGTCCTGTTTTCAGTTGTTTCTCTCCCCCCAGGGGGCCCACAGTTCTTTTGTGGGTACGTGTGTGGCGCGCACGGGGCCCCGAGCCGGAGCAGCCTTTCTTCTGCCCCAGGCTGCTTCACTTTCCCTCCCGGTTTATGCCTTCGCCCGGAGACGGGCGTATTTCACGAGTTCAGGTGTTTTCTTGTTGTCGTTTCTCTTATTCCTTGGTTCCTTCCTTTCTTACCCTTTGTTTCTGTCTCTCTCTCCTTGTCCTCTCCTCGCCTTCTTCTCCTCATTAGTCTCCGCCTCGGCGTTTGAGACACCTTTCCTTCTTTCTCTTCACTTCCTCTATTCTTCTTCTTTCCTCCCTGTGCGTGTCTGAAGGCCGACCCACGCATTATCATGCGTAGCAGGTGACGGGGTAACGCGTAATTCCCCGCCCCGGGTAGACAAGTAGGGCACGTACGTACCCCCTGGTAAAGGCCAGGCCCAGGGAGGGGTGATTACCCGAGCTGGTACCTTCCGAACATGCCAATTGGTCCCTCTGTCAGTTCTCGGGAGGTGTGACCTGAGGTGTGAACAATCACCTAAGGCGGGTAAGCCCTCGGAGAGGGCCCCCACTAGGAAGGAGCGCGCCATCGGAGACGCCGGTAATCACGGGGGTCACTTCCGCAATGACTTCCTTCTCTTCTTCACTGACATTGACCCAGAAACGTAAGATAGACTCGCCTCAGCAAAAGAAGACTCTGCCTAATTTGCCGAAATTTCTTGTTGTGTCGCGCACCGACGGAAAAGACTTCAATTCTGTCAATCCTTTCGTTATACAGAAAGGTGTTGATGCAATTGCTGGCCCTGTTAAAACCTGTTCGCGTCAGCGCAATGGCTCATTGTTGCTGGAAGTGGACAGTGCTTTCCAAGCCCAGAAACTTATCCGGACTACGTTATTGCACACGTTTCCAGTCAAAGTAGAAGCGCACCGCACACTCAACTCGTCACGTGGGGTAGTTTTTACGAGATCCCTTGACGGGTTGTCTGATGACGACATCCGGTCCTATATGTCCGATCAGGGTGTGACAGCCGTCCACAGGGTGATGAAAAAGGTAGATAACCAGCTGACACCGACTCGTACTGTGTTTTTGACATTCGACAGAGTTGACCTCCCGTCGAAGGTCAAAGCAGGGTACGAAGTTATCTCAGTCCGCCCTTATATTCCAAACCCAACGCGCTGCTACCAATGCCACAGGTACAACCATACCCGTGAACATTGCCCACATGCAGCAAAATGTGTCACTTGTGGTAGGGACGCCCATGAGGGGGATTGCCCACCTCCGTCCCCTCACTGCCTTAACTGCAACGGCGACCATGCGGCTTCCTCACGCGACTGCCCTGTATATAAGGATGAAAAAATCATTCAGCAAATTCGGGTCACGGAGAAGGTATCAACATCTGCCGCTCGAAAGTTGTTGGCGAGTCGAAAGCCCACTGTCCTCCCAGCGGGTACATACAGTAAGGTCCTCACCTCAACTCGACCTACTAAGGATTCCAGTACCCAGACTTGTGATTTCACTTTCGCTGACACAGTTGTGCGATCCGCCAGCCCGAAGATTGCCCGTTCCACGTCCCCGCTTCCTCCTGCTGCTTCTAAGGTACAGTCTTCGTCAACATCTAGTAAACCACGGGCACCTAAACAAGATGCCCGGACCTTGAAAAAGGAACCCGTCCGTGAGGATTTTCTGCGTTCTCAGGCTTCCTAACCGTCAACAGCCTCTTCCCGCCGTCACTCTTCCAGAAGAGCTGACAAGAAAAAGAGTTCCTCTCCTTCCCCGCCGAGGCGTGACCCATCTGTCGCGCCGTCCAACAGTTGCCGGCCTCGGCCGTCTTCTGTTTCACCGGGACGCTCCGTTTGCCGGGCGCCCGGCCCTTTACCGGCGGTGGAAACTGCCCCTCCTGATCAACTCAGGGAGGTGGCAGGCGCGTCGGTCGAACCTATGGACCACGACCCTTTGCCCCTGGACAGCGATAGCAGTGCTCCCTCGAAATCCGGTCCTCAGCGGCCGTCGAGGTGACCCCGCTCGCTACTTGGTTTTTATCCTTATTTCTTCTCTCATTTTTATCATGGCGCTCCTTCAATGGAACATTCGCGGCATTCGTTCTAATCGGGAGGAGTTAAAATTACTCCTTCGATTGCACTGCCCGCTTCTAGTCTGCCTCCAGGAAACTAAGTTGCGTCCACGTGATCGTGCAGACTTTCCACACTACACCTCTGTGCGGTTCGACCTGCCACCCGTGGAAGGTGTCCCAGCCCATGGAGGGGTTCTGATGCTCCTTCGAGACGACGTCTATTTCCATCCCATTTCCTTGCACACTCACCTACAGGCAGTTGCCGTCCGCATCACCTTATCCACATTTACCTTCTCCCTCTGTAATATATATTCGCCATCGTCATCTGCCCTTACTAGGGCAGATGTGCTAAATCTTGTTGACCAGCTCCCTTCACCTTTCGTGTTGGTAGGCGACTTTAATGCCCACCACCCCCTATGGGGCTCTCCGGCACCTTGTCCGAGAGGCTCCCTTTTGGTGGACATTCTCCACCACCTCGATCTTGTCTGCCTCAACACCGGTGCATCGACCTTCCTTTCTGACACAACACACACTTATTCCCATATAGACCTCGCAATATGCACTCCTCAGCTTGCCGGTCGGTTTGAGTGGTATGCACTTTCTGACACGTACTCGAGTGACCATTTCCCTTGTATCATCCACTTCCTACATCACTCCCCATCTCCACGTCCCGCCAGTTGGAACATTTCTAAAGCCGACTGGGGGCTTTATTCTTCCATGGCTGTTTTTCACAATCAGCATTTTCCCAACTGTGACAGTCAGGTCGAATACCTCACAGAGGTTATTCTCACTGCTGCTGAACGGTCCATACCTCGTACGTCATCTTCTCCACGTCGTGTGCAGGTCCCTTGGTGGACTGCAGCCTGCCGCGACGCGCTTCGAGCCCGACGCCGTGCCTTACGCACCTTCCGCCGCCACCCAACTTTGGAGAATTGCATCAATTACAAACGTATGAGAGCGCAGTGCCGTCGTATCATAAACGACAGCAAGAAAGCTTGCTGGACAGCTTTTACTAGTTCTTTTAACCGTTTTACTCCCTCCACGGTCGTCTGGGGTGGCCTACGCCGTTTGTCCGGCATCAAGGTCCACTCCCCGATTCCGGGCCTGACCGTGGAGAACGCGGTCCTCGTGGACCCAGCTGATGTTTCAAACTCATTGGGTCGTTTCTTTGCGGAGGTTTCGAGCTCTGCCCATTACCACCCTGCCTTTCTCCCTCGCAAACAGGTAGAGGAGGCACGGCCGCCTTCTTTCCGCTCTTTTAATCGTGAAAATTATAACGTCGCCTTCACCATGCAGGAGCTAGATCGTGCTCTCGCCCTGTCCCGGTCCTCTGCTCCCGGGCCCGATTCCATTCATATTGAGATGCTGAAGAACCTCTCTCCTGCGGGCAAGTGCTTTCTTCTTAGTACCTACAATCGCATATGGACTGAAGGTCATGTTCCCACAAGTTGGCGTGAAGCCATTGTTGTCCCCATCCCCAAACCAGGGAAGGACAAACACCTTCCTTCCAGTTATCGTCCCATTTCTCTGACGAGCTGCGTCTGTAAGGTGATGGAACGCATGGTTAACGCTCGGTTGGTCTGGCTCCTCGAATCTCGCCGCCTCCTGACTAATATCCAATGCGGTTTTCGTCGACACCGCTCTGCTGCTGACCACCTCGTTACGTTGTCGACCTTCATTATGAACAACTTTCTAAAGAAGCGTCAAACAGTAGCCGTGTTCTTCGACTTGGAGAAGGCATACGATACCTGTTGGAGAGCGGGTATTCTCCGCACATTACACACATGGGGCCTTCGGGGCCGCCTTCCTCTTTTCATTCAAGAGTTTTTGGCGGATCGCAAGTTCCGGGTACGGGTGGGCTCTGTTTTGTCAGATACCTTTTGCCAGGAGAATGGGGTACCACAGGGCTCCGTCTTGAGTGTGGCGCTCTTTGCCATTGCAATCAATCCGATCGTAGATTGCCTTTCAGCCGACGTCTCCGGATCTCTTTTTGTTGACGATTTCGCAATTTATTGTAGCGCCCAGCGGACGTGTCTCTTGGAGCGTTCTCTCCAACGCTGTCTTGACCATCTATATTCCTGGAGCATCGCAAACGGCTTCCGATTCTCCACTGAGAAAACTGTGTGTATCAATTTCTGGAGATACAAGGAATTTCTTCCACCTTCTCTACGTCTCGGCCCTGTTGCTCTCCCTTTCGTGGAGACTACAAAATTCTTGGGACTCATGTTGGATCGGAAACTTTGCTGGTCCCCACATGTGTCCTACCTGGCTGCCCGTTGTGCCCGATCCCTTAACGTTCTTCGTGTCCTCAGTGGCACGTCATGGGGAGCGGATCGTACCGTCCTGCTTCACCTTTACCAGGCCATTGTTCAGTCGAAGCTCGACTACGGAAGCCTTGTATACTCTTCAGCACGGCCGTCGATTCTCCGCCGTCTCAACTCTATCCACCATCGTGGATTACGTCTGGCGACCGGTGCATTTTATACCAGCCCTGTTGAAAGTCTGTATGCCGAGGCTGCTGTATTACCCTTGACCAATCGACGTGACATACTCTTGTGTCGGTACGCATGGCGCCTACGGTCGATGCCCAACCATCCATCTTACAGATTATTTTTTGACGACTCACTCGATCGCCAATATCAGTTGTCTGCGATTGCCTTGCTTCCACCGGGAGTTCGGTTTCGCCGCCTGCTACAGCGGCTCGATTTTACCCTTCCTTCCACCCTTCGGTTGAGCGAAAGCCCATTGCCACCATGGCATCAGGCCCAGGTTCACACACACCTCGAACTTAGTTCGCTCCCCAAGGAGAGCACTCCGGATTTGGTATTCCGCTCGAGGCTTGTCGAACTCCGTTCGCGGTTCGATAATGCCGTATTTATTTACACTGATGGTTCCAAGAGCACTGCCGGTGTCGGATCTGCCTTCGTCGTCGGGGACAACCGTTTCCAATACAAGCTCCCTGACCGGTGCTCGAACTTCACGGCTGAGCTTTTCGCCCTCCACCAGGCCGTTTTGTATACCTGCCGCCACCGCCAACCTTTCTATGCCATCTGTTCTGACTCCCTTAGTGCCCTGCAGAGTCTTAAGGACCCTTTCTCGAACCATCCTCTCGTGTATCGGATCCAACGCTCCCTCCAGTTGCTGGCGGATGACAGCTGTCACGTTTCTTTCCTGTGGGTCCCTGGCCATGTGGGTGTGCCCGGGAATGAGGCCGCCGACACAGCAGCCAAGGCAGCAGCTCTTTTGCCTCGCATGGCTACCTTTTGCGTCCCATCGGACGATGTTCAACGGGCTCTTCGCCGGAGTATTGTGTCGCAATGGCACAGTGTGTGGCTTTCACTGTACAACAATAAATTGCGAACTGTCAAACCGATCCCGACCGCTTGGAGGACATCCTCACGCCCCTCTCGGCGGGAGGAGGTCATCCTGGCTCGGTTGCGGATCGGTCATTGCCGTTTCAGCCACCGTCACTTGCTATCCGCCGAACCTGCACCGCTATGCTCCTGCGGTGAACTGCTGACAGTGCGACATGTTTTACTGACTTGTGTTAATTTTAATCATCTCCGTGTAGCCCTTCACTTTCCGTCTACTCTGGAGGAAATTTTAGCTGATGACACACGAGCAGCTGCTCGAGTTTTGCGTTTTATCAACTTGGCCAACTTATCCAAGGATATTTAACCCTTTTAATTGTCTTTTATCTTTCGTTTTTAGCCTCTTGTTGATGTTCTGACAGTCACCATTTTTTTGAGATCATAGCGAATCTACGTTCTTGGCTGGGCGCTAATGACCATAGAAGTTGTGCGCCCTAAAACCACAAAAAAAAAAAAAAAAAAAAAAAAGTTGTTTCTCTGCATTTCATCACCAATTATAACAATATAGTTGTCACCAGTCCAGTCTTGCATTTGCTAAAACTCAGTTAAGCATCAATATGGTGCATTTCAACTTATTGAACCTACCCATTCAGATAAACTGTTTTGCACTAATACTAGGAAAATGAATTGTGCTCCTTAGAATTGTACATAGCTGTTACATTTTAATGATTATTGCTTTGTCCCACCTTTTGGAAAACTACAGTATTGTTTCTATTATCAAGCCATGATAGTTGTCTATGGGTGTGTTAAGAAATTTTAGAATTTTTGTAAAGACTTAAATACTGTAGAATAATTGCAAGTTTTCTGCCATATGCAATTATTCTACATGTGACCGAAATGAAGTAGGCATACAAAAAATGGTAATTCAGCATAAAAAAAAAAAAAAAAAAAAAAAAAAAAAAAAAAAAAAAAAAAAAGAGAGAGAGAGAGAGAGAGAGAGAGAGAGAGAGAGAGAGAGAGAGAAAAGAAACAAAAAAAGGGGGGGGCAAGGCAAATCAGTAAAAGCTGACAAATCACAAAAGGTGAATGTGCAATCAGATTTTTTTTCTCCACATCATATGAGCATGTTAGCAAGAGGCAAAATCACCAATGACTAGTAAAGATTGCTAGAGAATAAAAGCAAAGCCTGAGAGCTGAAAATATCTCTTCACTTTTAGTAAGCTAGAAAACAGATTAAACATTAATATGGTAATTGATAAAGTTACTGAAAAGTTACAATTTATTTCCAATCCTTCATTCACTAATATAGTATGGTAGCATACTTGTAGATTATCGCAACTAAATTATTTTGTTTATACTGTAGTTTAACAACTTCGTTTCATGTTCTATTAATCATGCATATGATAAATCATGATCATCTAAAGACTCGATTTACAATCACATCACAAATTCATTTTTCAATATAGATACATACTGACAATTTACAAGCCTTTTTTATGTACACAGATGTGAGTTAGTAGATATTCGTCTATGGAATAAGAGTTGTGAGGGAGAAAGTTTTTCAGTTTATTATTATTATTTTACTTTGCTATAAGTGATACAATATTTGATTTCAGAATTATGCACTCCTTTTCCTAGTGAATAAAACCTTCATGAAATCAATGAAAATGATTTTTTCTTATTACTTACACTATGTGATCAAAAGTATCCAGACATCTGGTTGAAAATGACTTAAAAGTTCATGGCACCCTCTGGCGGTAGGAGAGTGGGGCACATTGAACCATGGGGCAAAATGAATCAGGTGGCATAATTTAAGCAAAAGGTGGCAAATTAGTTTTTTTCTGTGCATATGTTAGCAGTACTGTTCTACTGACTTCCATTTGTTTTCCGCAAGAACTAGCTCCCACCATTTGTTTTCTGCTGGTGTTAAGTTATTTTTGCTACAGTGAAGTAATTTTTGGAGAATTAGATAGATTAAAATTTGGTGACAAAGGATTGCATGAAATTCACAGAATTTATGTTATTATAACAATGATGCATATCTTCAAATATCAACGATGTTCATACATAACTTCACTTGAGCTTTGTTTGAAATATGTACTTTTGGGACACACTGAACCATGTTCTTCTGGTGTATGATGAGCCATGGTTCATTGTGTCCTAACTGAACACCAGAGAAAAATTTGTTACAAGCCACAAAAAATTCCAATAAAAAGGCAAATTGGAATCTTTATGAGCAGGAAGCTGATGAAGAAAATAGTGAGGTTCATTATGAAGAGAGTAATGACGACTTGGATAAGCCTGGTGAATCTGTATACAACTTTGAAAAACTGGACAAATTATCAGAAACTGATGATTTTGTTTTGACCAAATATGAACTAAAAACAAAAATCCAGTTTATTATGTGGTGAATATTTTGAAACCAAAGTATCACTATGGAGATCATCAGGTATTATTTTTTAGGAAAGGTAAAGGATAAAGCATGTGTTTCAGCTAGCAACATACTTTATATGCTTCCAAAATCAATTAATGATTTTGTGACAAAGAGACAAAGAACATATTTCAGATTTGGAATAATTTTCCAGTTCATTGATGTTTGGTAATTTCAAAAGAAGACAGACAACTTGGTGCCTACAGGTTTAATGATGTATAAGTGGAATATATGTAAACATTAATTTAAAAATACATTTAAAATTTACTTTCTATGATAAACATGTTCTTCTAATATACTATTTAAAGTGGCTCATTGTACCCCCATGTGGGGCACTATTAACAATTTACCAATTTTTCTTCAAAGACAAATTACTAATAGAGCAATCATATAATGCCATTTCATACTTGAATGATTAAACTGTAAAAACTGAAAATCACAACTCTGTAATAAAATTATTGGAGGAGTAACACAGAGAAATAATTTTTGTGGTTCAATGCGCCTCCCTCACTCCTAGTGCTGGAATTCCATAAGGTGTTGGCCCACCCTTAGCCTTGATGACAGCTTTCACTCTCACAGGCATACATTCAGTTAGGTGCTGGAAGGTTTCTTGGGGAATGGCAGCCCATTCTTCATGGATTACTGCACTGATGAGAGGTATCATTGTAGTTTGGTGAGGCCTGGCACAAAGGCGGCATTCCAAACCATCCCAAAGGTGTTCTGCATGATTCAAGTCAGGACTCTGTGCAGGCCAGTCCATTACAGAGATTTTATTATGATGCAACTACTCCACCACAGTTGCACATTATGAACAGATGCTTGATTGTGTTGAAAGATGCAATCACCATCCCAAATTGCCCTTCAACAGTGGGAAGCAAAAAGGTGCTCAAAAGATCAAAATAGGCCCTGTGCTGTGATAGTCCCATGCAAAAGAAGTTGTGCAAGCCCCTTCCACAATAAACACAACCACACCATAACACCACCGCCCCCGAATTTTAATTTGCACAACACACTCTGACAGATTACGTTCACCAGGCATTCGCCATACCCACACCCTGCCATTGGATTGCCACATTTTGTACAATTGATTGTCACTCTTCACAACATTTTTCCACTGTTCAATCTTCCAATGGTTATACACCTTACACCAAGTGAGTCATCATTTGGAACTGACTAGCAGGATGTATGGCTCATGAGCAGCTGCTAGGTCATGAAATCAATGTTTTCTCACCTGCCTCCTAACTGTTATAGTACTTGGAGTAATTTCTGATGCAGTTTGGAATTCCTATGTGTTAGTCTGGATAGATGCCTGCCAATTACACTATACGGCCCTCTTCAACTGTTTGCTTCCTGTACATTTGATTTTTTGATAATTTTCAGGGAATGTGATGAAAAGATATTCATGTAACCTCATTTTTCTATTTTCAGACTCAGTAACTTCCTGAGTTGTGTCTGAAGACTATAGGTTTTAACATCAATAAAATAACGATTGACACACTTTTTTTCCACCATATTTTTCAGTGATGCCAAAAACAGCCTATACATAGCTAATATATATTATTCCTAGAAAATATTATCCAAATTATGATCTCAGTGATTATACACAATGTTGATATTCCAATTTTTTCAGTCTAATTGTTTCTCTTGTTTTTCATTGCTTTGGCCTGTGAAAATTAATGAACATGCTAGACCTAGTCCAGAAATGTATAAAGAATCCTTGACATTAATCCATCTGAACATCCAATCACTAAGAAATAAAACTCCCTGAATTGGAGCTGCTCTTACAGAAAGTACAATATGAAATACTGTGTTTGAATGAACATTGGCTTAAGGTGGAGGAATCTAATTTATACACTCCAGTTGGCTTCACTAGCTTAACTGGGTACTACAGATCTCAGAAAATGCAAGGAGGAGGTGTAGCTATATTAGTTAAGGAACAGATGTCCATTAAAGCCAAAGTAATAGACATGAAACATTTAACAGTAGAAGGGAAATTTGAAGCTGCTGCTATTCAACTCCCATATTGCAAAGTGGTTGTAATGTCTGTATACTGTCCACCCAAAACAGACTTTAAAGACTTCCTGGACTACATGGAAGCTCTACTGCTATCTTTACATAAATACAAGATGTATAGAGTATTAATCTTTGGTGATTTTAACTTAGATGTTCTTCTGAAAAATCCTAAGACAAGACTATTCTTAGACACTCTGAAGTCACACAAGTTTTACTGCCTTAATGACAAACCTACCAGACAAAATGCCTGCCTTGATAATGTCATTGCAAACACATGTAAGACTGAGACTCACTTGAATGTCATTAAGCCATTACTATCTGACCGTGATGGACTTCTCCTGAGATTGTCTGGAGTTGAAAACAGTCACATACATGAGGCAGAATCCAGGACAGTGATATTACTGCATGATTTACATGTAAGAAATCTCAGAAATGATCTGCAAGGCATTGACTGGAGCTCCATTCTCAACAGGTGTCAGTCCTCTGGTGAAGCTTGTGAACACCTATTACACACTATAGCAGATACCTTCAATAAATGCTGTCCAAAAATTACAAAGATGCCATGTTCAGGGAAAAATAAGAAAAGATACATAACCAAGTGGAACACCCCTTATCTTTCTAAACTGAAAACACTGGTTAAGTCATATTATGAAATGTCATGTAGTAATAGTATATATAAGCCTGTCTACCTGAAACTGAAGCGATTCTACAGACGGGAAATAAGTAAAGCTAAAAGACAGGCCAATGACAACTTCATAGAGCAGTCTACTAACAAATGCAAGGCTACATGGAAGATAATAAATGCAGAATCCGGGATCACGTCAAATAAACTGCCCATTCCCATTAGCCCAGATCAGCTTAATCACAGCTTCATCCATTCAGGGAAATGCACTGTACATGATGATGAAACAGTAGCCAATGATGTCAGTGAGCTGGCCTTACCTATATCATTGAGAGCTGAATTTGAAGGGAGTAATAGGGAGTTTGAATGGAAATCTGTTTCCCCTAAGGATATAATAAATGTAGTAGCAAACCTAAGTAATTCAAAAACTGAAGACTTTTATGGCCTGTCCAACTTCATTATGAAACAGATTATAGAAACAATAAGCCATCCCCTATGCTACCTTATAAATTGGATGTTTGAAGAAAGTGTTTTTCCAGAATGTTTAAAACTAACAGTAGTTATACCTGTCCATAAAAAAGGAGATAGGGAATCACCAGGAAATTATAGACCCATTGCCATAGTACCCACAATATCTAAAATCATTGAGGTGATAATGAAAAAGCAATTAAATGAATATTTCGAGAACAATAAACTATTAAATCAGGCTCAGTATGGTTTTCGAGAAGGTCAATCCACAATTAAAGCAGTGCAGGATGTTGTTATATCTGCCCTAAATGGATTCGAACAAAAGCAATACACATGTGCCACATTGGTTGATCTAACCAAGGCCTTTGACACAATATCTCACAAAATCCTAATAAATAAACTTAAACATTATGGAGTAACAGATAGAAGACTGGCATTACTTAAATCTTACTTGTCAAATAGGAAACAAATGGTCATAATTTACTCGAATAAAAAATCAGACTTTCTGAATGTCATAAAAGGTGTACCCCAGGGATCGGTGCTTGGACCATTTTTGTTCATTGTCTATGTTAATGATTTGCCTAATCTGCTCCCTTACAAATCAGTAATGTATGCAGGTGACACCACATATCTCACCTCGCATAATGATGAAAATGTGTTGGAGGAAATGAATAAATCAATGATGGAGAAAGCATTATCATGGTTTCAGGCAAATGAATTAACATTAAACACTAGTAAAACTGAGAAAATAGTGTTCTCCCTAAAAGATGCAGCTAATGACACTGTCAAATTACTCGGTATCCACCTTGATACTAAATTGACCTGGAACTCACACACAGAAATCTTATGCACCAAACTATCTCGAGTGTTGTACCTAATAAGAAAATTAAAAACCTGTGTCAGTGAAAAACAGCTACTTCTAGCATACTACACTTTTTTCCACTCACACATTAACTACGGTATAATAATGTGGGGTAACTCTGCTGGTTCCAGAAGTGTTTTCCTTTGGCAGAAAAAAGCTATCCGATGCATGTATGGTCTACGAGCCAATACTCCTTGCAAAATGTATTTCATTGAGAACAAAATAATGACTGTCCCAAGTCTATACATATTTCACACACTTATGTATACAAAGATGAACTGGGATGAACATGATACCAGAGCGAATATTCACTCTCATAAAACCCGGAATAGAAACACTTTGAATATCCCTAGGACTAGGCTAACAAAAAAACAAAAAAACTTTCAGTATGCAGGGAAAGTTTTTATTAACAAATTACCCAGTGCAATAAGGCAGTTGAAAACCAGTAGGTTCAGAAAAGTTATAGAATCCTGGCTGAAAGAAAAGGCCTTCTACTCTGTAGACGAATTTGAAAATAGTGATGTAAGTGATATAGTAAGCTCACCTGTAATGCAAATATTGTTAGTTAGGTGAAATGCTGAGATTTTTTCCTATTTTTATGTCTATTTAAGCTATGCTAGATATTATCTGTAAGCTCACTAATGTAACGTAGATAGATTCTCATACAAATATATTGCTCAGTACTATAGATTGTTCAAGTGCATCATGACTTTATTCTCTAGCCTTGTGAAGCTTTGGACAGCTTTTCAAATCGAAGTGCCTAATAGATCGTTTATGTGAAAGGGAGGAAAATTTATGTCTCTGTCTTTAGCATTATAAATGAGTTGTTTTTATTGTATCACCATATTTTTACCCACTTGGTTGGGATGTGAATTTGTTATGTTACTAATGGAAATTCAATATGTACCATACCTCAACATGTAAAGTAAAAGGTAAAGCAGTCAACAATCCGAAGATTGGTTTGAACACCACAGTGCTTTACTAGGCATGGTCCTGTTTAGAGGTGGTATGCCGTTGCCTTCCTCCAACCTTCGAACTGACTTACCCAGCCAGTTATAGGGGGACCTACAGTTTAACGTGGGTTCTGAACCACGGTGCTACTCGGTATTTTTCACATGAGCAATACTGCCAGAGGTGAAAGAAGTGGAAAGTGACAGATAAAAATCCTAGGACCTGGCGGGGATCGAACCCAGGATCTTTGGATTTGTAGTCTGACACTCTACCACTGTGCAACCGAGGCGCACTACCTCAACATGTATATACATATAAATATAGATGAAGCCTTATGCAGCCTGAAAGCTGTCTCATGGGCTAATAATAAATAAATAAATAAAACAAATCATATCACATAATGAAACAGTGTGTCAAAATGTGATAGCATTATATATGCAATTAAACACAGTGCAAGAGAGTTCTGTATGAAAATCATGAAAGGGAGGGGGATTATCATTGAAATAGTGTGTTGATGTCATTGAATTAAATGATCTGTAAGCTGCCATTATTAGTTTAAAATACTCTAAGATGAGATTTTGTAATGTTTATGTCAAAAAATGTCAGTCAGAATTGGATTAGCCTCATGTAGCTGAAGCTGTAGAAAGGGCACAACAAACTTTCAAGAAGGATTTGAAAAAAGGTAGGGAAATTTGTGAAAACAACTACTGCAGGAAGAGCTAGGTCCAGAGTACCAGGTCACAAACTTTTTCAAAACAAATGCAGGTCTGGGTCAGGTAACAGAGGATATAGATTCTTTATGCAAAAATTTCACAGAGGAGGATATCATGGTTATAGTGGGTGGTCTGGGAAATAGCATTGACAAAGACTGAATTTTCCATAGAGAGTAACCTGATGAATGTAGCATCAGCAACAAAGCATACTAGTGTGGGATTGTGTATGTTTTGAGACACAATGATTGGACTGATTTATAGTCTTCTATCAGGAGAGTGAACTTGGAGCTGGTACGGCTGCTCATGTCACAGGTGGGGTCCCATATTGGTTCGATTTCTGTGGATGCTATCTGTAGGTGGGACTGCACTAAGCATGGCCTTCACCTCAATGGGAAAGGAAAGGGAAAAACTGTCTGGGTTCATTGCAAGTAACTCACGAGGGGGGGGGGGGGGGCACTGTCACAAATGGTAAAATACCATTGGTTACAGGTGTCAGAGGGATGCCTGTTTTAGGATAGGGAGGGGGGAAAGAAAACGAGTTTTGAGTGTGCTTGGAAAACACCCTCAGTTTGAGAAAACAGATAAACAGGAAATAGATTTTAGCAAAAAAAGTTTATCAGAAAGTACTCAGAATCTGCCAGCAAATCTTTATTCAACCATCAGTATGCAATATCAGTTATCTTTATTACATAAAAACATCTCAGAACTAAACATGATGAACTACTCATTTGTATTGATGAAATAGATTCCTCTAACCCTATTGACATAATTTGCCTCTCTGAACATCATGTGACCACTGGTATAGTAGTATACTGTAGATATATAATATAGATTCCAGGATTTCATTTAGCATCTTACTTCAGTAGAGTAAATATGGAGGGAGGAGGATTTTCCACATTTATTAAAAACTGCTATAAATTCAAGAATATTAATATAAATAAATTCTGTCTGGAGCAGAATTTTGAAGCTTGCCCAACAGAAGTAGAGTTCCATAACATATGTTATATAATAGTAACTATTTACTGAGCACCTGCAGGTAATTATAATCTATTCCTAAATCATCTAGAAGCTCTATCGCATTATTTAACAGGAAGAAACAAAGAAATCTTCATTGCTGGTGACTTTAATGAAGATTTTCTTATTCAGTCTTTCAGTAAACATTAATTGCAGTCTGTAACATTGTCCTTCAATCTAACTCATACTGTAAACTTTCCAACTAGGATAACTAAATCATCTAGGACAGCCATTGGTAATATTTTTATAGACAAATCAAAGGAAGAAAATCACATCATAAAAGCAATAATAAATGGCCTTTCAGATAATGATAAGCAGCTCCTTCTTTTAGGTGCAGATTCTAAGCAGATTATGAAGACTGCTAAATCTACATACAAGAGGGTAGTCAATCCACCCAAAATTGAGAATTTTATTTATTTATATATTTACTTTTGGTCCTCTGAATCATACACTGTACAGACATGCACATCATGATATAGGACAAGTCTTAATAGGTGATGTGATGGAAGATGATGGAGATGCCATGATGATTACATTTAACATAAGGTAGAAAATAATGCTATAAAATTATACATAATTACATGTTTGGAAGAGTACATCATTAGATGAGGATTCAGTGTAATTTTTACATAGGTCTCATACTTATTCAGTATCAGAATTTAACATTCATTTATATTATATTTCCTTCGAATGATGTTAATAACTGACATACATTGCCTGATGTTCTTTGAATGTGAAGCTTCTTATGACAGGTTTGTTTCAATAAATTCCTGTATGCTGTAGAAGCAATATTTAATTAGGAGTGACCGCAGTTTTACTCTAAAATCCTTCACTAGTCCAATATTCTTCACTTCCGGTGGGAGATGATTGTACAGTTTTATCCCCATACATTTTACACCTTTACTGTATAGCTTTGTTGCATGTGGAGCTAATTGTAGGGAGTTTTTTGACCTTGTATCGTGGTGGTGCCAATCTGAGTTTATGTCTAGGTTGCCAACGTTTTTCTTCGTGTAACACAGTAGGTCTTGTATGTACTGGCATGGGAGGGGTAGTATGTTCAGTTTCTGGAACAATGGTTTGCATGATTCTTTCTGTTGTTTGACCAGTATTAATCTAACTGCTTGTTTCTGGAGTTTAAACAGCTTCATTGCCTCTGCACTATGCCCCCAGAAGATAATTCCATAACTTAGTACAGAATGGAAACTTATTTTACTCAATTTGGTACAGTTTATGTTAATGTGGCTTTTCCATGAAAGTGTGTCTGAGATGGTAACCCCTAAGAATTTGGTTTCCTTGACGAAATTTACTTGTTCACCAATCAGTGATATAATTGGGACTGATTGGTTTTTATTCTGAACTGTGTGAAAGGTAATACCAACTGTCTTCTTTATATTGAGTAGTAGTCTGTTTGATTCTAGCCATGAGTTTAGTTGGGTTGTGCTTCTGTTTACTGCACCTTGGAGATGGTCTATAGAGTCAGATATCATAACTGTGGTGTCATCAGCAAAGAGAAAGGTTTTGTCAGTGGGTAAACTTGAGGGGCAGTCGTTTACATAAAGCAAGAATGGCAAGGGCCCTAACACTGAGCCTTGGGGAACTCCATGTTTTATGGTTTGGGTAGATGACTGTTCAGCATTAGCTATGCCTGATGGATTGGGGTCATTTATTTGGACATATTGTTCTCGGTCTTTGAGGTAGCTTTTAAACCAGTCATGGCGGGTGCCCCTTACTCCATAGGGGTAAATTTTTTGCAGCAGTATATTGTGGTTAACCATATCAAAGGCCTTTGTTAAGTCAAGAAAAATTCCTATGGCTGGAAGCTTCTTGTCTACTAGTGTTACAGTGTGATCTATGAGTTTCTGTATAGCATCGCTTGTAGTTTTTTCCCTTTGGAAGCCAAACTGAGCAGGTGATATGATATTATTTTTCCTCAGGAATGACTTAAGTCTGTCTGCCATTGTGTATTCAAATATCTTGCTGAATACTGAGAGTACTGCAATTAGTCGGTAATTGCTAGTATCATCTCTATTTCCTTTTTTATGTATGGGTATGATTTTTGCATTTTTATGTTTGCTTGGAAATATGCCATTGAGGAATGAGGAGTTTATTATGTGGGAAAGTGATTTACTAATAAGCTTGCTACAATTATGAAGAAGGAAGCAAGGGATCTGATCTTGTCTTGCAGAGGACTTTTTTTTTAATTTTTGTTTGAATAATTGTTTCTATCTCTGTTTCTGTTGTTGGTGTTAAGAACAATGTGTTGGTGCAATTATTTGGGTAAAGTTTTGGAAGGTGATTATTTTTTAGGTGATCTGTAAGACTTTCAATGAATTTAATGAAATATGAGTTAAATTCATCTGCTATTTCTTTTTTATTTGAGGTTAACTTCCCATTTATTTTTAAGTTGACATTGCTTGTCGGATGCTGATTTCTACCACTGTGTGTATTAATAATTTTCCACATGCATTTATTTTTGTTTGCTGATGTTTTGAGGAGGGTATCATTTTGCAGTTTTTTGGCTGCATTAACTACATTTTTAAAGATTTTTTTTATATTTAGTGAAGTAATTCTTAAATTCTTCAGTTTTGCCAAATTCGGTCTTGCTGAGGGAGAAAAGTTCTCTTTTCCTTTTTGCTGAGGTAATAATACCCGTGGTTATCCACTTAGAGGGTTTACTGTTAGTGCAAATACTTTTTGTTTTTAAGGGGAAATGGTAGTTGAAGTAATATTTAAAAGTATTGAGAAAAGCCTCAAATTTGCTATCTACAGTTTGGGACTGATGTACTTCATACCAGTTTTCTGTTTGCATGTGGGACAGAAAGGTGTGGACATTGCTTTCACAATAGTTTCTACTTTGTGTTGAAAACTTTTTTAGAGGGGGCTTGCTTTCTGGCACATTTATTTGTAAGAATAAAGCATTGTGGTCAGAAAAACCTAGCTTTACAGAACATGCAGTGCAATCTATGTCAGTAGCTACTTGGTGTAGACAAGTTTTACTGTGGTTTGTTATTCTGGTAAGAGAGTTAACCTTTAGTTTCAGGTTATAAAGATTCATAAAATTTTTGAAATTTAAATGGTCACTATCTTCTACTAGGAAATCTATATTAAAATCACCACAATTAACAATTCTGAAATTTTTCCATTTTGTTAGTTTCTCTAGTACTAAGGCCAGTTTGTTATAGAAGCAGCTCAAGTTGCCTGAGGGTGATCTATAAACTGATACTAAATAAATATTAAAGTCAGTGAGTTCTATGCCTGATAATTCTATGTCTTTTTCGATCCTGTGAGAGTTGCATATATCCAGTGGTAGAGCAGTAATATTATCTTTTACAAATATGCAGCTCCCTCCACCCCTGAAATTTTTCCTTGAGAAGTGATTCATCAGTTTAAACTGTGGTAGCACAACACATTCAATTTCAGAAGAACACATATGGCGCTCAGTAATACATAGTATTAGCACATTTGCTAATTCACTGTTACTATTTATTAAGATTTCTATTTCATTCACTTTGTTTCTAAGTCCTTGCACATTATGAAAGTAAATTTTCTGATTGCAAAATTCTAAAGGTACTGGACACTGTTGAGAGGTTACCTTAAGGGTTTCTTCTCTTTGCTGCCTTCGATTAAAAAATCGTTGAGCCGGAGAGGAGGCACTGTATTCCGTCTACCTGCAGCATTTGACGTTGGTTCTTTTACTGTAATTGTGGTTCTCTTCTCTTTTGCTTCTGGTTCTGTTGTTCCCTCATCTGATGTCCTTACATTTCGGTTCTGGGTGTGGTTTATGCTGTTAGTAGGGGTGATGTTCAGTTCACTATAACCAAGAGGTATTGTGGGCCTCCTTTGTGAGTTTTCTTTCTTTGTGGTTTCTATTACGAAATTTGCAATTTTATTTCTGCCCAAGTTATTTAGGTGAAAACCATTTTGTGTGAACTGATCCCTATGAAATTTGCTGGCTTTTATCAGTGTGACATTTGAGAATTTAGAACAAATTTTATGTAAATGTGAATTTGTACTTTTTACTTCTTTATTCACAATTGACCAGTTTGGGAGATCATGTCTAAATGGCACGTTAACTAAGAAGACCTGTTTTGATGTAATGTTGCGCAGTTTGCTTCTTAAAGTAGTTATAAGATCTTTACTGTTGTTGCAGGCAACGTCGTTTGTTCCTGTTGCAATGACCATAATATCAGGAGCGCCTGTTTGGTTAGAGATTTGATTTATGTGTTTCAGGACGTGACTTGCATTGGTGTTGGGGTATACCCAACCTAAACATTCAAAGTCTGCGTCTTCATTAAGGAATTTAAAATTTTGTTTTGCAGGAAAGATCGTATGTGCTTCAATTTTGTTCCGAGAATTTTCGATCGATAATTTTGAGTTTTTGAGGGCTGATTCCCTGGTTCTCGGGTGATTAGTGTTTTTCTCTGATGGAAGAGAGATTTGCATGTTACCTTTTAGGCTGCTGGTGATGTTTGATGCTATCGGTTCTTTATTTGTCTTCATGTTTGAGGCACTAGAATCGCGATTTCTGTTCACACTTTTATTTATTTATTTATTTAGTTTGGTCTGTTTCAGCACTCAGGCTGATGTTTTACATACACTTATTGAAATACAACTACATTGATTTACTATTGTGTGTTTCAGCATTACAGTTTATACATTATATTTAAACACATATGGTATTATAAATTTAAACATTATATATCTCAAGTTTCTCTCATGTAGATCTATCTAGATATTTCTTCAGCCTTCTTTTGAATAAAGACAATGAGTGACAGTCTTTTAGTTCTTTTGGTAAACTGTTGTACTGGCTAATACCTTTGAAAAATATGCAGTTTTGACCAATATTTTTATTTTTACAGTCCAAGTAGTAGTTGTTGCTACTTCTTGTATTATATTTATGGACCTCTTTCACTAAAGTTAGTTTATTGCTTAAATAGTCTGGACACATTCCTAATTTAATCTTATGAATAAAAATCATTGCTTGTAGTGTGATGAACTGTTTGACAGACAACCAATTTAATGTTACCAACATATAGTTTATTCTATTGTACATATCACAATTCAATATTAATCTCATGCATCTGTTTTGTAATATCTGTAGCCTACTCACTAATGTCATGTTACACAGATACAGTATTGATCCAGCATATGAAAAGTGAGGCATTATGATGGTGTTGTACACTGTCATTCTGCTTTTTTCTGTTAACATTTTCCTAATCCTACTAAGGAATCCTATTTTCTTACCTATCTTCTTGGTTATATATTTTATATGCTCATATAGTTTTAACTTACTATCTACAATCACTCCCAAGTATTTATAAGAGCTAACCCATTCCATTTTTTCACCATAACTATATCACTGTTCAGCTCACCTATCTCTGGTTTTAGTGTAAGAAGCATGCACTTTGTCTTCTTTGTGTTAAGCTTTAATTTATTTCCATTTAGCCAACGATTGACATTGGCTAGATTGCTGTTCAAATTGTCTATAAGGCAATCAATGTTTGTACCTGAAGCATACAGAAGTGTGTCATCTGCAATTAGGTGTATCTCACAATCCTTTAGCACTTTTGGGATTTCATTAATGTGAAGTATAAACAGTAATGGGCCAAGAACACTGCCCTGTGGCACACCTAGATCATTTGCTATTATTTTGGACACAACCTGATCACATTTCACACACTGCTTCCTCCCCGTCAAGTAGCTTTCAAACCATTTTAATACAACACCACGTATACCATAGGCTTCCAGTTTCCGAAGTAGTTGCAGTCTGTCGATAGTCTCAAAGGCTCTTTTCAGGTCCAGGGAAACTGCCACTACACTTTGTCCTAGATCCATCTGCTCCTTCCATTTAGAAATGATACATTGTGGAGCAGTTTCTGTTGAATGCCCGGCTCGGAATCCAGACTGGACAGTTGTTAATATGTTGTTGTTATTTATGAACTTCAGTAGTTGCTTGTGTACTACCTTCTCTAGTACTTTTTCAATACCTGGCAGCAAGTTTATTGGCCTCATATCTTCTGCTTTGTTGGAGTCCTTCACTTTCGGTATAGGTTTTATTGTAGAGACTTTTAGTGGTTCAGGTACTTCACCTGTCTCAAGTGATCTCACTATTATATTATGTACTCTTTCTCTTATGTGTGACCAACTCAGTTTCATTACTTGTATAGAGATTTTATCACCTGTGGCTGTTTTACTGTTCATATCGTTAACAAGTTCATCCAGTTCTTCAACAGATATTTTCCTAAATAAGTCAAATGAATTTTCATTCTGAGTCAGGTAGTTTATATTCCTTGTGCAAGGTATTGCATCCACTATGTCCTTTATACTGTCTATATAGTATTCATTTAGTTTGTTTACAATGTCAGTCTTGTTTGTATAAACACTGTCATTCACTTTTAGTTCCCCTATATTGTTACTAGTTTTTGTTTTTGATATTACCTTCTTTAGTGTGATCCACATTTTGGTTGGATTTTGTCTGCAGTTATCTATAGTCTTACTGTAGTATTCCTTTTTTCTCTTCTAATGACATATAGACAGTTGTTTTTTAACGTTTTGTACTTGTTCCACTCTTCTAGGATAACCTTATTGTTAGCACATACACTTCGGAGATATGAGTACCTCTTATATGAGAGGTCCCTTTGCTTCACAGCATTCTGGACATTTTTATTAAACCATGGCTTAGCATTTGCATGATTTACATATTCCTTTGTGGATAATTCTACAGCATTCTCCAGTTCTTCTACTAATTGTTGGTAAGTTGAGGTCAAACTATTGGATGGATCACATAAGGGAAAAGATATATGCTCTATGTTTACTGAAAAGCTTCCAGTGTCAAGTATCTTCATTCTTTGTTCTGCTCTGCTCAAATCATGCAAGTGGTTCAGCACTATGAAGTGGTCACTAATTCTAGGAGTAGTCAGAACACTAGTCTTCAGTGTATAGTTGTTTGTCATTACTAGATCTATTAATGTACTTGATGTCTGTATGGTATCAGTATATTGGCAATATCTTGTGCTTATTCTAGTTGCTTCTTTTACAACTTGTTTTAGTCCACACATCTGAACTATTTTTCTTATTCTACATGATTCTGCATCACTGAACCAATTTATTCGGAGTTGCTTTCATGGCCACCTGGATAACTGAGTATTTGCGAATCACGCGAACATAATACGCAAACTGAGGCTTGTTCTCTTCTAGTTATACTTTCTTCATATTTCTTCACGATGTCTTCATATTTGGAGCGCCACTTTTCACTAGTTTTGTCATTTTCATTTAGGCCTACCTTGAAACCCTCATTGCAACTGTTTTCCGGCATTTTGCATTTATTTTCAAGCATAGCACATTTATTTTGCAATGCGTTAATGTCATTTTGCAGCACTTGAATTATAGCTTCCTTGTCTTTAACTATGTGTATATACTTTTTTTCACATATTTTCGCCACACAAGCATCACACGACCATGAGTAACCCACAGTTATCAGTTTTATGTTAATTTTACAATAATTTTCATGAAACCACCATTTACAATAGTTGCACTGAATACCTTTTCTTACTTTCTTGCAACACATCTTACAGTTACTACTACCACTTTTTACTTCATTTTCGTCACTTTTTTTCACGCAATTTACACTTACAGGCCCGATCGGCGCAATTTTAGACCATTTTAGAAAACTGCTAAAAATGTGTAGTGGGAAGATGTATATAGTGCTCATGGCATGAATGAAAAATATAACATATTCATTAATAATGTCGGCATTTTCTTTGAAAACTGTTTTCCTCTAAAAGTAACTCAAATTAAACAGAAGTCTATAATAAAATCATGGATTACACAAAGAACAAAGATTTCATGAAAGACAAAAAGGAAAGCTAAGAGTAGTTCCAATGATGATGACCTAGCTAAATATAAACTGTAAATTATTTTTAAAAAGTAATTCAGACATCTAAACAAATGAACTATGAGAAAAAGATAGCAAAATCGGGCAACAAAATAAAAGCAATATGGGATATAGTGAAAGAGGCGACTAGTAAAAACAGAAAGGAACAGGAGCAGATATCATTAAAAGTAGATGATACATTAGTAACTGATGGGCATAGTGTGGCAAATCTATTTAACAAGTACTTTATATCTGTTTCTGATAGTATAGGATTGTCAGGGTCAGTAAATAATGCCCTTGAATATTTGAAACTAGCAATTACAAATAACTTCAGGAACATGAATATGTCACTCACTTCACCACAAGAAATAACTTCAATAATAAAATCTTTTTTAAAAAAAAAAGCATTTTTGTAGTTACGATAAAATATCAACAAAGTTAATTGAAGCATGCTCTTGTGAATTTAGCACAATTTTAAGTTATGTGTGTAACCAGTCTGTCATAACTGGAACATTTCCTGATTAATTAAAGTATGTGGATATTATACCTCTATTCAAGAAAGGGGATAAAGAGATACCATCAAACTACAGACCGATTCCACTTTTACCAGCATTCTCAAAAATTCTAGAAAAGGTAATGTACAAGCAGCTGCTCAACCACCTAACCTCAACTGTCATATTGTCTAGAACATGGTTTGGATTTCTGAAAGGTTCTGATATCGAGAAGGCTATTTACACCTGCAGTGAGGATGTACTGAATTCATTAGAAAATAAAGTACAAGCAGCAGGTATTTTCTGTGATTTATCAAAGGCATTTGATTGTGTGAAACATAACATCCTTTTAAGTAAATTAGAATTCTATGGTGTCACAGGAATTGCTGCAAAATGGTTCAAGACATACCTTGTTAACAGAAAACAAAGGGTGTCAGTGCAAGGGACTAGTGGATTAAGCCAACAGTCATCATCAGATTGGGAAAAAATTACATGTGGTGTTCCACAAGGATCCATCTTAGGGCCATTGCTTTTTATTGTGTACATTAATGACCTCTCATCAGTTACACTGCCATAAGCAGAGTTTGTTTTGTTTGCAGACGATGCAAGTATTGCAATAAATAACATGCCAAGCTTACTTTTAGAAAGGTCTGCTAATGATATTTTCATTAACATTAATAAATGGTTTATAGCCAACTCATTGGCATTAAACTTTGAAAAGACTCACTACATGCAGTTCAGAACATGTAAGATATTCCCTTCCAGTATATGCATAAAGTACGAAGAGCAGATAGAAGAGGTTGACAGTATAAACTTTCTGGGATTACAGCTTGATAATAAATTCAATTGGGCGGAGCACACCACAGAACTGCAGAAATGACTTAACAAATCTGTATTTGTAATACGACTGGTGTCAGACATACGAGACATAAAAATAAAAAAAGCTTGCATACTTTGCTTACATTTATTCCATAATGTCATGTGGTATAATATTCTGGGGTCATTCTTCATAAATAATATATCCCTTTTCCCAACAAACAGCTCAGTTATACCTACAATACTAGGAACAAAAATGATCTACACAAAGACTTAAAAATCACTTGCTTTATTTCAAAAAGGGATCCACTACACAGGAACATACATTTTCAATAATTTAACAACAACCATGAAAAATTTAGCTACAAATAAAGATCAGTTTAAGAGGACCCTAAAAGACTTTCTAGTGGCCAACTCCTTGTACTCCACTGACGAATTCTTAAATAGAACTAAATGATGCATGTATCTGTATTCATACTATTAGTATTATTATATTATCAACTTAAAAAATTGACATATTCCACATCCACGAGGATCACCTCAACATGGATATATGGAACGAACCAACTTATTTAATATAATCTAGAATTAAATCAGGAATTTGTGTAAAAGGAATATTCATGCTAGAAGGTGAATTACTCTTGATCTTATGTTTTATTTATCTCCTTACTTCAGAAGGACTGGACAGCATATCTACCAGGCTACTTAAACATTGTGCAATATATGTGATAAGACCACTCTCCATATTAATAAACATGTCGATGGAGGAAGGAATATTCCCAGCATGTTTGAAAAAGAGTAAGGTGGTTCCAATATACAAGGGTGGTAATAGAAGAGAACCAGTAAATTACAGGCCAGTCACTGTTACATCGGTTTTGTCTAAAGTTATGGAGACAATAATAAAGGACAGAATAATTAAGTTCATTGCCAAAAATAATATATTAAGCAATGATCAACATGGTTTTAGGAGGGGCAGATCTACTATGACAGCAATCAATGAGTTTGTAACAAATGTGATTACAGCACTGGATAAGAAAGATAAAGTCTGTTTACTCTTCCTGGATCTCTCCAAGGCTTTTGACTGTGTGTCACACAGAAAAACTTGAAAGTTATGGGATAAGGGGAAAAGCATCAGATATCATAAGATCTTTCCTTCAGAATAGAATACAATGTGTAACAGTAAAACATAAAAACCAAAACAAAGTTCTTACTGTTTCCTTGGGCTTTCAAGAAGTTAAATACGGTGTGACACAGGGACGGTACTGGGCCCAATACTGTTCATTTTATATACAAACAATATGACACTTTCAGTCGAAGATAGGGTAATTATGTATGCGGATGATACATCCATCATATCAAGCAGTAGTTCAACAGATGAAATGTGTGCACAAATGACACAGAGCTTGGAAAATGCAGATAAATATTTCAGACGAAACAACCTGTTTATAAATGACAGTATAACTAAGTACATGCAGATCCAGGCTATAAAAACAGCTACACCTCAAAACTTAAGTCTCAAGTTGGATGACTCACTTCTGGATGAGGTTGCTAGTTACAAATTTTTAGGTGTGCAAATAGATAAATATATGACTTGGGAACGTCACATACAGAAAATATACTCAAAAATAAGTTCAAATGTATTTTAATGAGAAAAATGTCCACCTCCGTGAAAAAAGATACATTGCTGAAAATGTACTACGGGTTGATCTTCCTGTATACTGCATTGTGATATGGGGAGATGCTGCAGATGTGCATATCAGAAGACTTTTGATACTGCAAAAGAAGGCCATTAGATGTATCACTGGAATCCCGTCAGGGCAATCCTGCAGAAACAAATTAACGGAACTGAATATAATGACAGTGCCATCATTATACATTTATGAAACCATAATGTTTGTAAAGTTAAACTGCAGTGCAACATTAACTAGCAACATCCATGAATAGAATACAAGGAAAAGAGATGATTACCACATAGAAAGTAAACGGTTACAATTAAGTGACAAAGATCCAATAAACGCTGATAAAATTCTATACAACAAGTTGCCACAGTGCATCAAAAATATCAACAAAATACAGGAGTTTAGAAAAAAATTAAATTCCTATCTAATTCTGGCCAGTCCATATAGTGTTAAGGAATACATAGAAAATTTTCAGGCAGACTACTAGATGGTAGGACAGTGTAATTAAGTAGCGTGTGGAACTGTCAGGTAATCAATCATTAATTATAGGATGTACTTTCTCAACAGTAAGTTATAAAAGTAAACAAAGAATATATATACATAAGAATATGGTGCAATAAGGATGACTTGTGAACTTAAGAAACACTATGTAAGTTTAATTGTACTGGAGAGCCCTATGTATTGTATTGAATGAGTATAACAAATTGTAACCTCTGTACATAGACAAACTTGATGTTTCAGTAATGTGTAAATATGCAAGTAGGCCTACTGAGTATGTTCTGTGTTAGTATGAAAATATTGTAGCCTGATTTGTACAATGATGCAATGTAATGAATATAAAAAGTATGTAATGTGGGGGATGCCTTATGCAGCTAGTAAGCTGTCAAAGGGCTAATAAATAAATAAAACTTTCTTTGTGGTGGTGACCATCAGCTTTCTATTGCAGAACAGTCTCAATAAATAAAATGGATGATGGATATTTCATTAATTTAGGACACTCACCTCCTAGGTTTTCATTGGATTCCTTTATGAATTCATGCATAAGGTACACACAGTAGCCAAGTATTTGTATTCAAGGGAGGTCTTTAAAACGTTTCGTCTGTGAGAAAAAAATATATATTCATTTTAAATTTTACCAATATTTCGAGTGTTTTTGTACAACCTTTTGTTAATATTTCCTTCAGTTTGAATATATACTTTTCAAAAGTATGCTTACTAGCTATCGTTATTAGTTTCATACACATTCTATAACACGATTATCACAGAATAGTAGCTATTATTAATATTCTGTTTCAAACTTTAAATGTCCAAAATATAATAACTAGACAATACTTATGGTATAATTGAAAATATTCATTTTTGTATACCTTTACCATACACTATGTAATAGACACTGTGTGTACATTCCTGTAACTGCCTCTCTTCATGTCACACTTCTTTGCCTTACAGGTTTCATTTGGTTATAAAATTCTGTATAGTAATTTATGGCTCTTTTCGGGTCTAATGGCTCGAGAACTAGCGCTTAAACCTATTGCAAATGCAATTGCTCGCACAACAACAGCCATCACTGTATTTCATGGTGGAATAAAGGTAAAATATAAATATTTATCTCAGTATAGTGAATTTTAGAATGTTTTCTTTAGTGCTTACATATATTTATAAAAAATACACTTTTTTGGATTTATGTTAATATTTGCATCCTTTTTGAACACATCTATGAACTGTGCTGCTTAACCAGTAATACTAATTTGCAACAAAAGAAATGACCCTGTAAAACCTTTTCATAGACAGATTAATTTGGAAATAATTATTAAATCACTGTAGTATGTTTTCTATGTTCTACTTGAAGCTCTATTTACTACAATTATTTTCAATTTTATCATCTTACAAGATACGGTAGTAAAAGTTCTTATTGATTGTTACATTATCTGTCATGGCTTCAAATTGCGCCAATCTCTTGGAAAAAAAGTATTACTGCTCCATTAATACATAAAAACATTGAAGGTTCCATTGTCTCCCTCATATCAGAGTTTCAGTTAGTGAAGAACACAGTTACAGCAATGTCTCTTAATTTGCTCAGTGGAACACCGTGGTGAATGCTTTCTTGATGTGAATGTAAGGAGCTCTGTGATATCAGAATGGAATTCATCTTCACTAAGTAAATGAAAATAACAAAGAGACTAATATTAGTAGGAGATTACCATGTACTACACGAAGATAACCTGCTATTCTCTTGCCTCCTGCTGTATTGGAGAATATAGGCCTACTTCAAGGAATGAATTTATAACTGCAACTGCTTATGCTGATTCCAATATCTAGTGCCTTAAAGGAATGAGTTTATCCATAAACTGATTTCACAGCATACACACAGTTATCAGATGAGATACCTAAATTTACTCAAAGAAAAATCTGCAACACTTCATAAATCAACTGTTAAAAGAAAGTCCAAAAGTGAAATCTTGTGCCAATATATGGACACATATACCTGAAAGGGCTATATTTTCATTAAAAAATGAATGCATTGTTAGGCTCTTTTGGAATGTACATGCCAACCAACACAAAAGATATGAGGATTTTTTAAATAAAATACCGACTGAGATTTATGGATGATATAAACTTAACTGTGCCAGTGTGATTCCCATGTGAATCTATGGAGCTGCAAAAAGCCAATAATAAAAATAATACAAAATTAGATTCTTTTAATGTGTGATGACTTGAAAATTGTTACCATTTGCAACATAATAAAGTCATATACTGCACAATTAGAGAACTAAACTAAAATAGTTAATAAAGCACTGGCCACCTATTGGCAAAAATTTTCTGGAAGATTTTCTGAATGGTGATGCAATTGCTTGAAACTATTGTTCCAAAACATTGTTACCATGCTCACTGTGCTGATAAATTCACAAAAGGAAAGTAGTATTCTTCCAGAATTAAATAATATTAGTTGTTGATGAGAATTTGAAACTTTGTGCAAACCTATGATTTTTCAATTGGATGTTCTTCAGCATGCTGAAATCTGGAATTATGAGAAGAAAAGCACTGCAACACAGTATGTGTTAAAATTCACTGAGCTGCATCATTTGTATTTATCAACTGGACAGACACAACATTAGGATTTCTTCTTTAATGCATTATGCCTGTAGTTATAACTCTCAGGCAAAAAGAAAAAAGAAACAAAGAAAAAAGAAAAAGCTTAGATCAATTTATAAGCCAGTCTGTATTGTCATCATGCTGAAATTATACTAAGCAGTTACTGAGAGAACCCTCACGAATCTTTATTTGCATAACAGTTAATTCTGTAATGTAAATGAAGCAGCATTACATTAGGCAAAATCTAGTAATGGAAAGTCCAGGTTGGAATTAACAATATAGTACTAAGGACAGTTTACAACTCACCACAAAGACATGGTTACGAGCTGCAACAGGCACATAATAAGACACACACATACAACACTTTCAGCTATGTGCGCGCGCACACACACACACACACACACACACACACACACACACAGAGAGAGAGAGAGAGAGAGAGAGAGAGAGAGAGAGAGAGAGAGAGAGAGAGAGATTAGATTAGATTAGATTAATACTTGTTCCATATATCATATATATGACATTTTGTAATGATGTGGAACATGTCAGTTTAGTAAATGTAGTCTACACTTGACAATCAATATTTTAAGGATTTTTTATTATACATTTTTTGTTGTTGTTTTTTTGTATTTTTATTTATTATTTAGTTTGTCAAGTTTTACACACACACACACACACACACACACACACACACACACACACACACACACATTTGGGGCTGGAAAATGTACTGTAGGGATAACTCCCATCTATGCAGTTCAGAAAAGCTGGTGGTGGGTGGGAGGATCCAGATGTTCCAGGTTGTGAAGCAGCCATCGAAATCAAGCATGTACTCCACTTCACAAGGTGGTCCACCTTATTTTTGGTCACAGTTTGGGGGTGGTCATTCATTCCAATGGACAGCTGGTACAGTGGTCATGCCAATATGGAAAGCTGTGCAGTGATTACAGCACATTTGGTTAAAAAACATGGCTGCTTTCACAGGCGGCCCGGCCTCTGAAAGGGTAGGATAATCCTGTGACAGGACTGGAGTAGGAAGTGCTATGTGGGTGGACTGGACAGGTCTTGCAACTGGGAGATATCCCCACACATCCCAAATCCTCCCACTACCGTCAGTAACCATCTACATCTACATACATACTCCGCAATTCATACATACTCCCCTTATCACCCAGTACTACCCTGGACTCAAACAACTAAATTGCATCCTTCTCCAAGGTTTTGCTTTTCTGTCATCATGTCCAAAAATGAGAGACATCCTACCCAGGATCTTTCCCACCCCTCCTAAAGTGGTGTTCTGGAAGACCCCTCTGCAAAAACTGTCCTATCCACCCACCCAGCAGTTCCTATTCCAGTCCTGTCACAGGCTTATCCTATCAGAGCCACGTAATTTGCCAGCTGTGCTGCAATCGCTGAGCAGCTTTCTATATTGGCATGACCACTAACCAGCTGCCCATTAGGATGAATTACCACCACCGAACTGTGGCCAAAAACAAGGTGGACCACCCTGTGGCACAGCATGGAGTGGAGCACATGCTTGATTTCAATGGCTGCTTCACAACCTAGGCCATCTGGATCCTCCCACCCGCCACCATCTTTTCTGAACTGCTCAGACGGGAGTTATCCCTACAGTACATTCTTTAATCCCAATATTATCCAGGCATCAATCTAAGATAACTTCCCCTTTTTTTACACACCTAACATTTCTTACCTCTCTATCCTAAGCAGAGCGTGGTTTGAAGTGTGGTAGCCAGAGATGATGGTTTTGTGACTGTCTTGTGTGCCTGTGTGATTGCATGAGTGTTCTTTTTTTCTGAAGAAGGCCATAGCTGACACGTGAAAGTGTTTTATGTGTGGTTTTTTTTTTATGTGCCTGTCACGGCTCATCAGCATGTCTTTGTGCTGAGTTGTAAATTGTCCTTATTATTATATTACATTTTTCTCAGGGGCTTAGCATTATTTTGCTGAGTACAGGCTTGGCAAATGCGGGGTCCTGAGCTGTGGACTGTGTTGTGCCAACAGTCTGCTACACCGTAAGCTCTGTGTGTGCTTCAATGACCATCATTTGGCGTGACAGTTGAATGTTGTACGTTTCAGAACCCAGGGATCTTGGCTTAATCACAAAGGTCACGAGGACGGTACAAACTTCTATAAAAGAAAACCCTCAATCTCAAGGTGTTCTATGTGCCAAGGGGATGCATTGCTGTTGAGGTTGAACAGTCACTAGCGAGCAATCTCTGAGGAACCTGCCGCACCTTACCCAGGCAAGCAGGACTCTGCCTAGGTGGACCTTTAGATCCCTAGGTGCTCATGGGAACACAAAATGTTGGCAGATGTATAACCGCCATCTCTAAGAGAGGTACAGGCCAATATAATGCCACAGAGTATGATCCCCAGACGTTCCCTTCCCTGGTCACACCCTGGGAGGAACATCAGGCCCGACATCAGGGCAAGGCTTATGCCTTTACATATCTGGTATGTAGCTATATTGATGGTGAATCTTTTAAGACAATGAAGCCGTTATTTTTTGTTGAAAACTTGTAGGACAAGTTTGGTGAGGTGGAAGGGATGTCCAAGATGCGCTCTGGGTCAGTGTTAATAATGATGTAATCCCCAGTCCAGTCATGGGCATTGCTTGCCTGTGACAAGCTGGGTGATGTTTCTGTTACCATCATGCCGCACCAGACCTTAAATATGGTACAGGAAATAATATTTCATAAAGACCTGTTTCTGCAGTCAGATAACAAACTGCATGCCAACCTGGAACAGGGAGGAATACATTTCATTCGGTGAGTCCACGGAGGTTCAAAGGACAACAGGGTTGCCACCGGTGCCTTCATCTTGGCTTTCGAGGGCGAGTCAGTACCTGAGAAAGTCAAGGTGATGATCTATCGGTGCAGCGTGTTGGGTGTGCGGACGTGCAGTCCATCCGAATGCCCCTTGCACCCCTCCTCCAGTATGTGTCAACTGCGGCCAGAATCACTCCCCTTGCTCACCTACATGCACGGTTCTGCAGCAAGAACACAAAATCTAATATATAAAGCAGAGTGTCTATATATTTGTATGTGTTGCATACAAATCTACAGTTTTGTTCCAGTCTTTATGAAATTTTGTATACGTAAGCTTCAATGCATGAGGACGGTCGCCATAAGTGTAAGAATCACATATGATATATAGTTCACGAGATATGACTTCATAAACAATGAGATGCGCGAAAAACTGCTGAATTTTGCGACAATCTGCTCATTTTCTCCTAACCCACTGGACTGATTTCAACTAAATTTAGTACACACATTCCTTACCATGAGATAACAATTCCTGCATGGTTAAGAATCACATACGGCACACGGTTCAAAAGATATTACGTCATAACCAATAGAAACCGAAAAAATGCCATATAATGCTATGAGACTTTCGAAATACACTGTATGAGAATAACAGTACACTACAAATTGTAGTGACAGGATATTTTCCAGACAGTATACACATATATAGTTGAATGTAGCTTCTAAATTGTATCACATTCCGACATGTAGTTCTTGAGATATGAGAAGATAAACAGTAACGTTCCGCTGTTCACGGACTAAAACTACGGCTTTCGGTATGACGTTAAAATTTATAATTTATACACTACAAATTGTAGCTGCAGTAAATTTTACAGACAGTATACACGCATACAGTTGAGTGTACCTTTAAATTGTATATCAGTTCAGCACATAGTTCATGAGATATGAGCTCCTAAACCAAAACATTTATAGAAAACAGCCCCTTCCCACACCAAGTTATAATCTATTACTTCTTTACTACTGACTGTATACCCAAGAGAGTTTACAGACTTACAGTCCTTATATAAATGAATACATACATGAAATAAGGCAGGAATAAATAAATAAATACCTGGGCAATGCCGGGTTTACAGCTAGTTATGAAATATAAGACCCAGGACCAACTGACCTACTCAGAGGCAAAGCACAAATTTCTGAAGCTGCTCTCTGTGAACATGGCACTCCTACCAGCCCTGCCACTCCTGCATCTAAATCTGTGCAAGTAACGCCAGTGGGCTCCCAGGCCTGATTGACTACTCCTTGCCCCTTGCCAATTGGGGGCACCTTCTTCTCAGTTGCTCCCACTCTTTTCATCTTGGGCCTTGGGACAATCACCCCCCAACCACTGGGGACATAAGTCACCACGCCACAGCCAGAGAAACAACAGACTTCCGCAGCTCCTCTCGCTCGGATGGGGTCCCTCGGGACACTCCCTTCCGAGGCTTCTCAGTGTGGTAATGAGGATTGCAGCAGCAAATTGCTGCAGGATCCCCAAGATGCTGGTCGAAGGGCCTCTTGCTCTTTGCCAACTGCATTCGTCACTTCTGAGAAGCTCTCCCAGCCTTTAATACCTAAGGGCCAGTGAGAGACCAAAAAGAAAAAAAAAAACAAAGAAAAAGGAAACTATGGTGGCTGCAAAGCCACAGTCACCCACATCCTCTGTTTCAGAGGATGAAGTCGGGTTCCTCGCATCTCCTGAGGATCTCGTGCTTATTGATTCACCAGACTATATGATCTCTGGTTCTGTGGATTCAGAGCAGATGGTAGCAGACGTTCTGATGGGATAATCTGCTTCTTTTATTCATCATGACGGTACAGCACAGAGAAAACACAATCCTCCAGTGGAATTATGGAAGATTTTTCCTCCACCTGGCTGAGCTACGACAACTTGTGAGCATAACACCTGCTCTTTGAATTGCTCTCCAGGAAACCTGGTTTCCAGCAATGTGGACCACTGCCCTTCAAGGCTACTGGGGCTATTTTAAAAATCATTCCACCTATGGCAGAGTTTCAGTGGAGTCTGCGTCTACATCCTAGTCTCTTTCCCAAGCGCTGCAGTGCCTCTTCAATCATCTATAGAGGCAGTTGCTGTTCAGCTCCGGGCAATACAAGATGTTACAATATGTCCTGTCTCCCTTCCACCAGATGAGGATGTCTCTCCTGTAGATCTCACTACCTCTGTCACCCAACTTTCCCCACCCTTTCTTCTTTTGGGGGATGTAAATGCCCACCACACAATGTAGGGTGGCACACAAACCTCAATGCGGAATAGAGATGTTGAGAATCTACTAATGCAGCTGAACATCTGCCTCCTCAACACCAGTGCTGCTACGCATTTTAGCATAACTCGTGGAACACATTCCGCCATAGACTTATCTGTTTGCAGCCTAAGCCTGCTTCCACATCTCACTTGGAGTGTCCACGACAACCTGTGTGGCAGCGACCATTTTCCTATCTTCCTGTCACTCCTACAGTGTCCAACTGTTGACTGTCTGGCTCACTGGTCCATCCATAGGGCTGACTGGCCAGCTTATTCCATAGTTACTACTGTTACCTCTCCCCTTCCGGCTGATGTTGATGCTGCTGTTCAGCAGGTCACAGAGGCAATCATTTCTGCTCCTGAGAAAACTGTTCCCACCTCACTCGGATCATTCCTCTGTAAGTCGGTGCTGTGGTGGACACCGGAGATTGCTGAGGCCATCCGGGAATGTCAGTGAGCACTACAGCGCCACCGACATCACCCTTCTGTAGATAATCTTATTGTGTTAAATTTTCTCTGGGCACAGGCATGGTGTTTGATCCAGCAAAGCAAGAGGGCCTCCTGGGAGCAGTACATTGTTTCCATTGGTTCCCACACATCTCCTTCACGGGTATGGTCGCAAGTTCGACGCCTCTTCGGGCACCGCCCACCGGCTGGAATCCTGTGTCTCAGCATTCAGGGTACAATCTGTACTGACCCTCTCACCATAGCTGAGCACTTAGCAAACCACCACTATGCTCACACCTCAGCAACTGCTTCTTATGGTGCGGATTTCTGCACCCTTAAGGTGCGTGTGGAGTGAAATAAGGCCAGGAAACATACAACATCCCTTTTACTGAGTGGGAGTTAGAAAGTGCCCTTGCTGCAGCCCCAGATACCTCCCCTGGACCTGGATCACATTCACAGTCAGTTCCAATGACACCTATCAGTGAACTCTAAGCACCAGCTTCTTCCCCTGCTTAATCATCTCTGCATTGAGGATGTTTTCCCATCCCAATGGCGGGATAGCGTCATCATCCTAGTGATGAAGCCTGGCGCAGATTCACAGGTAGCTGACAGCTACTGACCCATCAGCCTCACCAACATTCCTTGCAAGCTCCTTGAATGCAAAGTGAGTCGGAGGCTCATGTGAATCTTCGAGGACTGGGGACTCTTGGCCCCACAACAAGTTGGGTTCTGTCATGGCCGCTCCGCTATCGACAATCCCGTCTCACTGGAGTTGTCCATCCGTACAGCCTTTACTCACCACAAATATCTGGTTGCCATCTTCTTTGACCTGCGGAAGGCGTACGACACCACCTGATGCCACCATATATTGTCTACACTGTACAACTGGGGCTTACGGGGTCCACTTCCCGTATTCGTACTGAACTTCCTCGTGCTGCTTTCTTTTCATGTTCATGTTGGTACTTGTCTCAGCTCACTTCATTATCAAGAAAATGGTGTCCCACTGGATTCTGTTCTTAGTGCCCCTCTATTTTTAGTTGCAATTAATGATCTTGCTGCTGCTGTGGGGTCATTGGTTTCCACCTCCTTGTATGCCGATGTCTTCTGCATGTATTTTAGTTCCACCAGCATTGGCATTGCTGAACGGTGGTTGCAGATAGCTATTCCAAAGGTGCAGTCATGGGCGTTTGCCCATGGTTTCCAGTTTTCTATGTCAAAAACCCAGGTCATGCATTTCTGTCGACGTCGGGCAGTACACCTGGAACCCGAACTTTATATAGCCAATGACCTGTTGCATGTCGAAGAGACACACTGATTTTAAGGATGTTGTTTAATGACCATCTTACTTGGGTGCCGCATCTCCGACAGCTCAAACAAAAGTGCTGGTGGCACTTAAACATCCTACATTATCTGAGCCACACTGTTTGGGGAGCTGCACGCCCAGTGCTCCTGCAGCTCTATAAGGCTCTCATCAAGTCGCACCTCGACTATGGATGCGTAGTTTATGATTTGGCCACACCTTCAGCACTGGACCCAATTTTACATTGTGGTCTGTGTTCGGCTACAGGGGCTTTTCACAAGAACCCTATGACAACCCTCCTTGTCGAGGCAGGTGGTTTCGCCGGCAACACCTGCTATGGTCTTATGTTGCACATGTTCAGGTCTCGCCCCACCACCTGAATCGCCAGCTCCTTTTTTGAGACACTGTATTCCCTATCCCTCAACGACATCCCAGTTCGGGTTATCTGATTTCAGTCCGTGTTCATTCTCTCCTTTCATCCCTTGAATCCTATCCACCCCCTGCCACTTTCCAATATTCCTTTCAAACCCCTCCTTGGTCCCTCCCTTGCTTGCAGCTTTGTCTGGATCTTTCCCATGCATCGAAGGACTCAGTTTCTCCAACACAACTTCATCGCCAGGTCCTGTAACCACTTCATTTGTTCCATGATGCTGAAGCCATTTATACTGATAGGTCCCTAGTGGATGGCCGTGCTGGGTATGCATGACTCCACGGTGACCATGTCGAACAGCATTCATTGCCCCATGAAAGCAGTTTGTTTACCATAAAGCTGGTCGCCATCCTAAAGGCTCTAGAACATGTCCGTGCTTGCCCCAGGGGTAATTTGTCATCTATAGTGACTCCCTGAGTGGCTTGCAAGCAATCGTTCAGTGCTTGCCTCACCAGCCATTAGTGTGATCCATTCAAGACACTGTTTTCTCTCTCGGCAAATCTGATCATTCTGTGGTCTTTCTGTGGACTCCTGGCCACATGAGCATACCAGGGAATGAACATGTCAATCGTTTGGCCAAGCAGGCCACTACTGCACCACCTTTAGTCATTGGCATCTCGGAATTGGACTTTAAGTTAGTGTTGAACCAGAAGGAGCATTTGGCTTGGAGTGCTGAATGATCTACCATGAGTGCAACGAATAAGCTTCGAGCAGTGAAGCTATCCATGACTCTGTAGAAATCTTCACTGCAGCCCATATGTCAAGAGTCAGTTGTCCTCTGCCGCCTCCGTATTGGGCATATATGACTGACCCACGACTATCTCCTTCGCCGTGAGGCCCCACCCGTGTGTTGCTGTTGAGCAATGCTGACAGTAGTCCATCTTTTGATGGACTATCCACTTTTAGCCAACTTGTAGCTGTCTTTTAACCTACCAAATATGCTACCCTTAGTTTTAGTCAATGATGCCTCCATGGCTAACTCCATTTTACATTTTATTCACACAGCTGGTTTCTACAATTCCATCTAGTGGTGGGTGCTATACCCTGATATCTCAGATCCCCCACCTATCCAGCACTTTCAAAGGCTTTTTAAGAGTGTTATGTACAATTCCTTTGGGTTTTTAGTGTGTTGAGCATGGCTGGCTCATCCTGTATTATATTTGTGATCAGCCAGCCATGATATTCTGCTGTCCAGTTTTTAGCTTATATCATGAATTGGTTTTTTACCTATATGTCTTTCTTTTGTGTTGTCAGTGAACTGTTTATTGTCAGTCTGTCCCTTTTGTGAGTCTCCATTCTCGGTGTTTCTTTTTAGCTTCTGACAGTGATCTCTTCACTGGAACTGGGGACTGATGACCTAGATGTTTAGCCCCTCAAAATCACAACAAAAAAAACATTACATTAGGCATGACATAAGAGAGTCTTACAAATTAATGATAATTGACAAAATAGTTTATAATCATTGTTTATTTAATGATAGGTAGCACAAAATGTAGATAGTTGCTATCTTTAATTACAATTGAATGTATTTTATATTACACTCTGTGACAACCTACAGTAACAAAATGTAAATATCACAGAAACTGAGTATATCACATTATTTGATTTGAATGGAAGGATATTTTAATTGGGGTTGTTATTGACAACAGCATAGCGATGGGTGGTAAGACAAATGTCTAATTATGTGAAGTGAATGGTAATTCCGTGCATTTATTTCCTTTTCTGCTGTTGAAACTAGACAGTGATGGTACATGTATGTAAATGGGCTTTATTTTTCATATGATACATTCGTTTTATTTAAATCTAGAAGACATTTTGTTCAGTCAACCCCAACTTAAGAACCACACTTTGTCACACTTTTACAAATCTGTTGAACATGCTTTATCAGTTTTCATTCTATTGAATCATTCCCAACTTCTTTCAAGTTTTTACTATTTTATGTTTATCTTGAATAAAAATTATCAGAAATAAAATGTGTTCCAATTGCTTATGTTTGCTGAATGACCTTTTATATTCAACAGTACTCTAAATAATATCTGAAATTTTGCATGGTCAAAACATCAATTGCTTACAGTTATTGACATTTTAAAAACAAATCAAGCATTTCGGTACTTGAAACTGGTATTTAATAGAAAATGCTTTTATTTTGTCAACACTTTAAACAGTGTGATCTTAAAGACTTACAAAGTCTCTTGGGATATCGCACATTTATTTTAAGCAAAAATGAGGAAGTTCACAGCTTAGCAATACCTAACTGGAAAAAGGAACATAGAAATGCATAACTGCACAAAGATATTGCTAGCCTTTGAGCTACTTCTGTTTTTCTAGTGTTCATAAACACTGTCACTTCCATAAAGCCACACATATAGACAAATGTTACCAATTCACAACTGTAGTAACACTACTGTTTCTGAGTGTTTGATCTGTCTAAAGGAATGGGGGAAGTGAAAATTTTTTTTTTCTTTTTTTAATTCAATCATGAGTCTTTGCTCATTATACTCATGTCAGTTCTAAAAATTATCCTTTCCTATAACAATAATCCAGCCCCAAATGCTATTCCTGTAATCCTGCCTTACATTTGATATCTTGATCAAGAGACATACTCCAATCTTTTCACAGTCTGATTCCTTTTTTTTTATTCAAACAATTCTGAAATCTAACCACTCTGGACTTATGTAATCACATTATCCAAGATCAGGCCATAATTATCCAGTTTTACTCTTTTAATTGGGCCATTTCTCTGTCACATTTGTTTATTATAATCAGTTTCTGTGATTAGGACAGACAGACAAATATGTCCAGCACCACCTGAGGAAGCTGGCTCAGCTACTTATGTCTTGTTTCTGCCAGTAAATACATCCATGTAACAAAGAACCTATTACTTCCATCAACTCCCACTCTCCATTGGTGATTTAAAACCCTCAGACCTGCCTTACTGCTCTACTACAGTTAAAAACCCCAGGAACCTTCTTCATCTCATGTAAAATACACTTTCAGGCTACCAAAACTGTCTTCAACATTCCTTCTAGAAACTTGATCCCAGCAGAAGTATCAGTTAAGCTGTTACTTTTAGACCCAACTCAGATCTAACCATCCCTCATTAGTAAATGATTGGTTTTCCTCCAGTTGAACCGTTTCTTGGCATTCACTACACTGGCCATGTGAGCAAAATTAGAACACAGACCCTTCCTTTGAAACCATGGCCTATCTTATCACTAGCTGATAACCTTCTAGTCCCTCATTATTGCACATATGGAACAGAAAGCTATTTATGATCTTAAAATCAATCCTGATCTATTGTTCATCCTCTAGGCAAAGACTGCACCACCATGTTCATTAATCACAATCATTGTCATTAAGGGTCTCTGGCAACTTTCTCACACTGCTGTTATCAAACATTAACAGTACTATTGTACCACAGGAGCCCAGTATGTTCTACAGCAACTTTAGATACACTAGTTTAATCCAAAACTCAGTTACATTTATGCACATTATCAGCCACCTTCTTGTTCCAAGCTCCATAAATCCAGCTCCATTAACCACTTTGTTCCATCATGGCTGGTTACAATATTCCTACCAAAATTTCTCTGAATTAATATTCATAACTCTCAAGAAAATCACCTTTCTCCCTTTCTAACACTAATCATTTCCTCCTCCAGTTCCTTACAGTTTCTCTTCTTGTACCAGTAGATTTCTTAAGCTACATATATGATTTGTGCATTAATATAGCACCTCCTAATGGCTTTTTAACCTCTGCCAACACCTACTTACATCACCTTCTTTGTAATCTTTTTGGTAAACCACATTCTGCTCAACAATTATATGTTATTTTGAGACATTTTCTACAAAGCCATGGGACTGCTAAGGATACCTTTGTGGAACCACCTCATATTAATTTGTTGATGAGCTACCTGGAAGTATGGTTTCTATGCACACATCATCTGAAACCTATTGGGGGATTTGAATTTATTGATGACATCAATGTGATATAGATGAATGGAAATGACAGTCTGTGCTTTTGTTTAGTACCTCAAGTAATGTTCCAAATTCATATCATCTAATCCTTTAGAGCTACCTTTCTAGACATTGATCTCTATCTCTCAGGTCAAATGCTCCTGCCAATAACTGTACCTTCCTTCTCCCAGTTGTTATTTATTCCACATTAAAAAGTTCTTCCCCTAACATCCTTAAAGCTGTAAATGTCATTTCCACAATGGAAGCAGGAGCTTGTTGCATATCATAGTAAATTCACTAGAACTTTTCACACAGACCATATCTTACCTAGCTATTTCATATCTCATGCATTTTCTTGTTATAATACAAACAAATCCCTTTATAATGTAAACCACAACTCTTTTCATCCAATACCATTCAGACATTGGGAAACACATTCATATGATTTACAAGATATTTAAACACAAGACAAAGGATACCATTACTCCCATTACCCAAAGTAGAATTTGTTTATCCACCTAACCATTGTAATATCCTGTTCTATCATTATGCAATCACTTCTTCCAATTTTGCACAGCACATGGATAATTTCCCTGGAGATGATCTGGTCCAAGATTTGTGTTGAACACCCAACCAACTCCTCTTATCACATTCTAAAAAGCAACTATTTCCCATCCTTAGAGATGATTGTATTAAATTAATAACATTATGTCATTTGTGCTGCACTCACTGTGTACCATTCTGTATGGGAATGACAAATTACCAGCCCTCATTTTGTTACCTTTGTTCTCCACTTTTACATGCTTTCCATTTCATTCTGGAACCTCTCTTTGTCTTAGCCTTGGCCTTTTCCAGCAACCTTACACCTTTCATCTCCCTCACCTGTTGCCAACCAGAGCAGCCACTCACAAACAGTCATGTGACAGTTAGTAATTGTCTTTGTATATCTATACTTGTTTGTGTGGGACTGTTTATTTTTAGTGGTTGCTGAGAAGCTAATAAAATCTCTCTGTTGTCACTTTCTTATGCAGGCTGTACATAAATCAGCTACTCTGTTCCATATATTTGTTTATTGTTTCCACTCTGAAATTTCTGTCGGTGTTGAAGCATTTAATTTTAACATGCCATCTCACATAATATATGATATTCCCTTCACTATGCTTTTAGCTATAATTTCTGTTGAATTTAGACTATTGTCCTTATGTACTGTTGCTGTGTCATTAAATTTCAGCCTTGTCATATATGGTGTACCTTATTTTTTCTCTAATGTGAGACTGATAAATAAATCAAATTCTACTCTGACATCTCATACATTCCCTTACTTGTGCTGAAACAGTTACATTGAATATTTCTATAGTATTGTGAATATGAATGGCTGATACTTATTTTACTTGTATATCACTCCATGAGAGGAGTTTTTTGTGTTGAATATCATAGTAATGGAAACTGTTTTATATGAAGGAAAATGTTGTTCCACCATCAGCAACAGCTGTCATCAATCATCGAGTACACCCAGCTCAAAGAGTGGCTGATGTTATTTCTTATGACCGTGAGATAATTGATGATCCTCGTGTACATATTCGAGTCAAAACTTCAAGAGAAGCTCATCCTGTCTCTCCATTTGATCGTGATTGCATTCCATTTCAGATGGTAGCTACAAGTATAAAACAAGTTTTTCATGATTCCATTGTTGTACCAGGTAGGTAGTGACATGAATACCTTTTGCTTTTTGTGATACATTTGCATACAAAATATCACTGCTGTTTCAATTATTATGCCACAATTTCCATTTCCTTTTTAAGCTTTCATTTTGTTGTTAATTACTTATTCCCATGTTTATGATTCAGTATACTGGTTGTGTGATACCAGTTGAAATATTGTAATAATACACTCCATACACTCATCATATTTTGTGTAGCTTTGACCAAAGTAGTTGAACTGCAACATATTGCATGAAGAAATAGTGTCCATATATAGAAATAAAAATCTGAAGATGGCCTTTGATATCTAAATCTGATCATGCTCATCTGAGGTAAATTGCTGCAGTGATTAAAATAAATAATCAATCATAATAAAAGTTATTTTCTACTGTTCCTCTAGTATGAAAAATGTAATTTCTTCTGGTTCTGTTCTCTAATAATGCTTGGATATTAAGAAATATCAAACATCTGAAGACAAAAATTGTCACTGTCACAAACTGTGAATGTAACATCTGTGTAAATGCAAATGCATTAGCTTTGTTTGTACTTTCAGTGTAAGTTGATTGTAGTCTATTAGTGAAATTTACAAAGTAATGTACGAAAAACATCACTTTGAACTAGTTTTACACAGTATAATCCTTTCAGTCTTTGAAATGCAATAATGCAGCATATTAAATTAATGATGGAAATTCTCCACAGAGATGATAAATTGTTTTTCAAAAGAGATAGTTTGGCTGGCCAGTACTTACTTTTGTGTTGTACCACCTATTGTCACACAAAGAAAGAAAAAGGACAAAAAAAGAACAAGCTTTCAGAACAGGGTCACTTCTTTCCATCCTTCCTTGCTAATCAAAGACATTTTAGACAGCCCTCCTCCTCCACCCCTCAGCATCATTTGGTTCACTTATCTTTACTTCTCTTTACTGCTTTATCTTTCCTCTTTGGATATATATATATATATATATATATATATATATATATATATATATATATAAATAATAGAGGTAAACTTTCCCGGTGGGATAAACAAAAATAAAAATAGAAAAGAGATGACTTACCAAAAGGACGGCTCGTCGAGAGAAACAAATAAAATCACACACAAACACACATACAAGCTTTCGCCACCACTGGCAGCTTCTTCAGGAAAAAGAGGAAAAAGGGAAGGATATGGGCTTTAAGGAAGTGGAAAAGGAGTCATTCCAATCCCAGGAGTGGAAGGACTTACCTTAGGGGAAAAAAAGTAAGGTAAACAAATACACACACACTCAGACATATCGAAACGCAAACACACCTAGACAGACATTTGTGAAAAGCAAAGAAGTTGGACAGAGATCTATATATATATATATATATATATATATATATATATATATACGTAAAAAATAGATGAAGAACACTTACCAGGCGAAGGGGCACAGGCAGTAATAGCAACAAATAAACACACAGACACACACACACTCAAAAATGCTAGCTTTCGCAGCCTAGCTGCTTCATCAGGCAGAAGGGAAGGAGAGGGAAAAGGAAATGATGAGGGATTTAAGGAAGGGGGTAAGGAGCCATTCCAATCCCGGGACAGGAAAGACTTACCTTGGGGGAAAAAATGGAAGGTAAATAAATGCACACACACCCACACATTTACACAGACACAAGTACACTTAGGCAGACATACTGTAGAACTGTAGAAAATTTGAACTGTAGAAAATTTGAATTCAACAATTACTTCCGTCATTGTTCTGTTACCTTTCGAAATCTTTTCTGTCTTCTAACTTTCCCTTGTTTTTTCGTTTTTGTTTTTATTTTTATTTTTATTTATTCATTTATATATATTTTATATAGCAGTTCCATTCTACATTCCCTTCTTATCTTACTGTTCACTTTTCGCCAATACTTACAACAATACGTCCACTTCCTAACCTAACCTTTGAGTACTTTTATATGATTTTTACCACTTCCATTACTCCTTCTTCCGACTGAAATACGCCCCTCATTAAATTTTCTCGCTATATAACGTAAACATTAATTCACAACTATAGTTTCTCATATTGTTTATAACCATTTTCGGCATTTCCTAGTCACCTCACGTTTGTCTCCATTCCCGTTTTTCCACATTTCCGTTCGTTTTTCCTACTTTTCCGATCGTATTTCAGCTACTTTACGTTGGTCTTGACTCTACTATTCCATCGTCAGACTATTCTTAGCCTCAATATCGTAATCTGCTACCACTCCACCAATCCTATTTAGACGTTTTCCTTGCTTTCTCACGCAATTTTCTCGTATTTTTTTCCGATTTTTTCCGATTTTCACCATCCTTAAACCTCGTTTGCCCGCCATACCACTACCTAACCATTGGCTTTCTACAGTTCTACAGTATGTCTGCCTAAGTGTACTTGTGTCTGTGTAAATGTGTGGGTGTATGTGCATTTATTTACCTTCCATTTTTTCCCCCAAGGTAAGTCTTTCCTGTCCCGGGATTGGAATGGCTCCTTACCCCCTTCCTTAAATCCCTCATCATTTCCTTTTCCCTCTCCTTCCCTTCTGCCTGATGAAGCAGCTAGGCTGCGAAAGCTAGCATTTTTGAGTGTGTGTGTGTCTGTGTGTTTATTTGTTGCTATTACTGCCTGTGCCCCTTCGCCTGGTAAGTGTTCTTCATCTATTTTTTACGTATATTTTTTTCCTGTTAGGAATTTTTCCTCTATAATATATATATATATATATATATATATATGATACGAATATTAAGACGAAAAATTCCTAGCAGGAAAAATAAAATATAAAAAATAGACGAAGATTACTCACCAGGCGAAGGAGCACAGGTGTGACAGCATCACAAATAAATAAATGAATACACACACATACAATCGCATGCTTTCGCAACCCAGTTGCGTCTTCAGGCAGTAGGGAAGGAGAGGGAAAAGGAAATGATGAGGGTTTTAAGGAAGGGGGTAAGGAGCCATTCCAATCCCGGGAGAGGAAAGACTTACCTTGGGGGAAAAAATGGAGGGTAAACAAATGCACACATGCCCACACATTCACACAGACACAAGTACACCTAGGCAGACATACTGTAGAAAGCAAAGAAGTTAAGTTAAGATTGTGTGTGTGTGTATTCATTTATTTATTTGTGATGCTGTCACACCTGTGCTCCTTCGCCTGGTGAGTAATCTTCGTCTATTTTTTATATATATATATATATATATATATAAAGAGATGACTTACCTGAAGGACCGGCTCGTCGATAGAAACAAATAAAATAAATAAAATCACACACAAAACACACATACAAGCTTTCGCAGCCTAGCTGCTTCGTCAGGCAGAAGGGAAGGAGAGGGAAAAGGAAATGATGAGGGTTTTAAGGGAGTGGATAAGGAGTCATTCCAATCCCGGGACAGGAAAGACTTACCTTGGGGAGAAAAAAGGAGGGTAAACAAATACACACACACCCACACATTTACACAGACACAAGTACACAAGTATATGCTCTATACTAATATATAGTATCTTCGACATCCACAATCCTCAATACACCAGCCTCATGACCTAGGTTTTGAATCACCTTTCCCTTCCATTCTTTTTCTTCTTCTCTTCTCTCCTTCTTGAAGAAGGAACTCTCTTCCGAAAGCTGGTTTTCTTTTTCATCCTTTTTCTTTCTTTGTGTGACTATTGGCGGTACAACACAAAGGTATGTAGGCCTACTGGCCAGCCAATCTATCTCTTTTGAAAAATAATTAATGCAACATATTGTAATTTCAAGGCTATCTTTCCCTTTCTAAATTAGGAAATGTTAACCATAGGCCAGTACTATGTTGATAAAAAGTACCATTTTACATCTAAATCAATACTGGCCTAAATTGCAATAAAAATCCCACAATGTCTGCATGAGGACTTTCCTTAGCATTTGCAGCTTTACCAATTGGCTGAAAAGCGATCACTAAATGACATAGAGCAGGAGAATGTTAAATAACAGATCTATGTTTCTGTCCAGACAGAAAAATAAAAGGACTGTGGAAAACTGCTTTTCATTGAGGAATTTACATCATGAAAACAAAAAGATAGAATTAATGAGATAGAAGGAAAATAAATTTACGTTTCAAATGGTTTACTGGGGAGTGGAATAGGTGCTCTTAAGAATATTTATTAATCAGTTTAAACAATGCAAAATCTTTTTGGAATGTCAATAATGGAATATAAATAACAACTCACTGTAAAGAGTCTCACTGAGCTACTGACAGGCACGAAAATAGATAATCACATTCCAACAACTTAAATTTTTGTCAATGACCTTCATCAGAAAAAAAAGAAGAAAAACAAACCCACACACACACACACACACACACACACACACACACACACACACACACACACACACAGACAGTCATGTAATCACTCAGACAACTATACACACACAACCACCATATCCGGCTGCTCCAGTGCTGGAGTGGCCGGACATGGTGGCTGTGAATTTGTGTGAATGTGATTATCTATTTCTGTGCCTGTCAACAGCTCAGTGAGCCTCGTTATGATAAGTTATTATCTATCTTCCATTATTAACATATTAATTAGCTTAGTTTAGTTTATTGTGCATCATTTGATGCACGTCTATGGAATGTGCCCAGATACATATTAGCTTTGTCAGATTTTCATTACACACATTTTTACAGAACATCACTCACATTTCTTAGATGACAATGATAATGAGGATTTCGTGTGGCATTTAGATCCCAGTTTGGGTCGATTGCTTGCGTAATTAACACAATTTTGGCTGCAATATTATTCAATATGTGTACATTACAGATGCATTTTTCATATTCACAGAATGTATGACATTAACTGTGAATGGGTAAAGTTGAAAATGTGTACCCAGCTGGGACTCTAACACTGGTCTCCTGTTTTGTAGGCAGTTTTACTGACCTCTAGACCACTGGGGACACAGCGATCATCATACCTGCACGGAATTACTCATGTACGCCTCCCATGAACTCATAGTCATTGTAAACTAATTCCCATTAGAGTAAAGGTCTAGGAGTGCCTCTGCACTGAAGAAAGGGTCACTGCCCATCATCAGTATTTATGTAAGTTATACATACAACCTTACCCCTGCCCACTACATCTCAAACTCGTAGTTATTGTTAACTTATTCCTGTAAGAGTAAGGGCTTATGAGTGCCTCTGTACTGAAGAAAGGGTCATTCCCTGTTATCAGCATTTATACAATAGAAATCGGATGACTTATGCAAAGCACAGGCTCATCGACAGATACAAATAAAATCACACACAAACACATATACAAGCTTTTGCCACTGCTGGTAGCTTCTTCAGGAAAAGAGGAAGGAAGGAGGGGAGAAAGGGAAGGATACAGGCTTTAAGGAAGTGGAAAAGGAGTCATTCCAACACCAGGAATGGAAGGACTTAATTTAAGGGGATAAAAGGATAGGCAAACAAGCGCACACACATACACATGCAAACACAACAAGATAGACATTTGTAGAACACAAAGAGGTTGGACAGAGATAACAGTTGAGGCAGAAGCTCTGTCCACAGAACTGAGGCAAAGATGTTAAGATGGTGGGTGGGAATTCAAATTTAGCAGAGGTTGAGACCAGGTGGGCTACAGGAAGATAGAATCTGCTGAAGGGCAAGTTCCCATCTCCGGAGTTCTGAAAGGTTGGTGTCGGTGGGAAGTATCCAAATAACCCGGACGATGTAATGCTGTGCCAAGATGTGCTGGCCATGCACCAAGGCGTATTTAGCCACGTGGTGATCTTCATTACCAACAAACACTGTCTGCATGTGACCGTTCATGTGAATGGACAGTTTATTGCTGTTCATTCCCACATAGAACACTTCACAGTGCAGGCATGTCAGGTGGTAAATCACATGGGTGCTATTGCAAGTGGCTCTGCCCTTGATCGTGTACACGTTCCAGGTTACTGGACTGCAGTAATTGGTGGTGGAAGGGTGCATAGGGCAGGTTTTACAACTGGGGCGGTTACATGGGTACGAGCCACAGGGTAGGGAAGGTGGTTTGGGGTACGAGCCACAGGGTAGGGAAGGTGGTTTGGGGATTTCGTAGGGATGGACTAGGAGGTTACGAAGGTTAGGTGGGTGGTGGGAAGACACTCTCGGTGGAGTGGGAAGGATTTCAAGAAAGGATGGATCTCATTTTGGGCAATATTTAAGGAAGTCGTATCCTTGTTTGAGAGGCACATTCAGAGTCCACTTCAGTCCCAGAAAGTATCCAGTGACAAGAGGGGCACTTCTGGGGTTCTTCGGTGGAAGGTTCTGGATTTGGGGGGATGAGGAAGTGGCTCTGGCTTCTGTACCAGATCAGGACGATAGCTGCGGGATGTGAAAGCTGTTATTAGGTTATTGGTGTACTGGTTCAGGGATTCGGCACTGGAGCAGACTTGTTTGCCACAAAGACCTAAGCTGTAGGGAATGGAATGTTTGTTGTGGAATGGATGGCAGCTGCCATAATGGAGGTACTGTTGTTTGTTGGTTGGTTTGATGTGGACAGATGTATGAAGTTGGCTGTTGGACAGATGGAGGTCGACATCAAGGAAACCGGTATGGGATTTGGAATAGGACCAGGTGAATTTGATGGGACCAAAGGAGTTGAGGTTGGAGAGGAAAACCTGAATACTACTCCCAACATTACCACAGTTGAATCCCAAGCTGTCCGTGAACTGAAGGCTGACCATTCCATTTTCATTCTCCCTGCCGACAAGGGATCCATGACCTTGGTACTTGATCAGTGGGAGTATGTGACTGAGGGACTGCGTCAGCTTTCAGACAACACTACCTACAAAGTTTGTCAAGACAACCTCATTCCTAATGTCCAAGCAGAGCTTCAAGGAATCATCAGATCCTTAGGTCCCTTACAAAACCTTTCATCTGAGTACTTCAAACTCATGACCGCACTGACACTCCGCACCCCTACCTTCTACCTACTTCCTAAGATTCACAAACCTAATCATCCAGGCTGGCACATTGTGGCCAGTTACCAAGCCCCCACAGAACGAATCTCTGCCTACATAGACCAAAACCTTCAACCCATTATGTGTAGGCTCCTATCCTTCATCAAAGACACCAATCACTTTCTCCGCCACCTGAAATCCTTACCTAACCTGTTACCTCAGGAAACCATCCTTGTAGCTATTGATGCTACTTCCTTATACACATCCCACACGCCCAGGGCCTCGCACTGACCACCTGCAATCCTACCTAAAACCTCTTTCCTTTTTACCCTAGCCAGCTTCATCCTAACCAACAACTTCTTCACCCTTTGAGGGCCAGACATACCAACAACTAAAGGGGACAGCCATGGGAACCAGGATGGCCCCCTCGAACACAAACATATTTATGGGATGCTTACAGGAAGCCTTCCTGGATACCCAAGCCTGTCAACCCAAAGTTTGGTACAGATTCATTGATGACATCTTCATAATCTGACTCACAGTGAAGAAGATCTCCAGAATTTCCTCTCCAACCTCAACTCCTTTGGTCCCGTCAAATTCACCTGCTCCTATTCCAAATTCAATTCAATTGTTTGTGTAGCTTATGGGACTTAACTATGGGGTCATCAGTCCCTAAACTTACAAACTAACTTACACTAAGGATGGCACAAATATCCATGCCCGAGGGGGGATTCGAACCCCCGACCGTAGTGGCCGTGCAGACTGTGACTAGAGCACCTCAGTCCCCCCCCCCCCCCCCCCCCTTCTATTCCAAATCCCATACCAGTTTCCTTATTGTCAACCTCCATCTGACCAAAGGCCAACTTCACACATCTGTCCACATCAAACCAACCAACAAACAACAGTACCTCCATTATGGCAGCTGCCGTCCATTCCACATCAAATGTTCCATTCCCTACAGCTTAGGTCTTCGTGGCAAATGAGTCTGCTCCAGTGCCCAATCCCTGAACCAGTACACCAATAACCTAATAACAGCTTTCACATCCCGCAGCTATCATCCTGATCTGGTACAGAAGCAAATTCCCAGAGCCACTTCCTCATCCCCCCAAATCCAGAACCTTCCACCGAAGAACCCCAGAAGTGCCCCTCTTGTCACTGGATACTTTCCAGGACTGAAGTGGACTCTGAATGTGCCTCTCAAACAAGGATATGACTTCCTTAAATCTTGCCCAAAATGAGATCCATCCTTTCTTGAAATCCTTCCCACTCCACCGAGAGTGTCTTCCCGCCACCCACCTAACCTTCGTAACCTCCTAGCCCATCCCTACGAAATCCCCAAACCACCTTCCCTACCCTGTGGCTCATACCCATGTAACCGCTCCCGTTGTAAAACCTGCCCTATGCACCCTTCCACCACCAATTACTCCAGTCCAGTAACCTGGAAGGTGTTCACGATCAAGGGCAGAGCCACTTGGGATAGCACCCACGTGATTTACCACCTGACATGCCTGCACTGTGAAGCGTTCTATGTGGGAATGACCAGCAACAAACTGTCCATTCACATGAACGGTCACAGGCAGACAGTGTTTGTTGGTAATGATCACCCTGTGGCTAAACATGCCTTGGTACACAGCCAACACATCTTGGCGCAGTGTTTCATCGTCCGGGTTATCTGGATACTTCCCACCGACACCAACCTTTCAGAACTCCGGATTTGGGAACTTGCCCTTCAGCAGATTCTATCTTCCCATAACCAACCTGGTCTCAACCTCTGCTAAATTTAAATTCCCACCCACCATCTTAACATCTTTACCTCAGTTCTGTGGACAGAGCTTCTGCCTCAATTGTTATCTCTGTCCAACCTCTTTGCATTCTACAAATGTTTGCATGTGTATGTGTGTGTGCTTGTTTGCCTTTCCTTTTATACTCTTGAGGAAAGTTCTTCCACCCGTGGGATTGGAAAGACTCCTTTTCCACTCCCTTAAAACCCATATCCTTCCCTTTCTCCCCTCCTTCCTTCCTCTTTTCCTGAAGAAGCTACTAGCGGTGGTGAAAACTTGTATGTGTGTGATTTTATTTGTATCTGTCGATGAGCGTGTGCTTTGGGTAAGTCAGCCGATTTCTACTTTTTATATAAATTTATCCCTTACACAAGTTTTCACAACCGTTGGTCGCTTCTTCAGGAAAAGAGGAAGAAAGGAGAGGAGAAAGGGAAGGATATGGGTTTTAAGTAAGTGGAAAAGGAGTCATTCCAATCTCAGGAGTGGAAGGACTTAACTTTGGGGGGATAAAGGAAGGTAAACAAATACACACACACACACACACACACACACACACACACACACACACACACACACACTTATCCAAACGTAAATGGGTGTGTGTATGTATGTGTGGTGTCTGTACATATAACTTATATAAATGCAGATGATGGGCAATGATCCTTTCTTCAGTGCAGTGGCACTCTGAAGCCCTTCCTCTTACAGGAAATAGTATACAATAAATACGAGTTTGAAGTCTAGTGGACAGGGGTAAATTTGAGAATTCTTATCTGATGGGACTTGAGTAATTCCATGCAGGTGTGATGATCGCTGTGTCCCCAGAGGTGTAGAGGTCAGCACAACTGCCTAGAAAGCAGGGGACTCTGGTTCCAGTCCCAGCTGGGTACACATTTTCAACTTTAACCATTCGAAGTTAATGTCATACATTCTGTGAATATAAATAGATAATAACTGCTGGATTAGAAGTCACATCTGTTCTTTCGGACATATCTATGTGATAGAGATTCTTTGTGTTTCTAACATAGGATCTATAATCAAATTTTTGAACCTATATTTTGATTTGGCATTAGTGGTGTTTGGAGGTAAATAGTTGAACAACTAAATTGCAATGTTACCACTGATCTTGAGCTGTGTTTTATGCTGGGGGATTCTGAATATCTTGCTATTCCTAGTTTGGCGGTAGTGTGTATAGATATTTTTCATATACTTATCTTTATTATCCCAAGCAAGGATGAGAATTTTGTGTTTTTGCAAACTGTGGAGGGTTATAATTCTCAGTGTTTTAATATCTTTAAAAATGAAATTAATATATTAAAAGTTTTTATTAGAAAATTTCTGCAGAAGTACAACCCCTAATGTACAAAACAGTGTACATAGTTTTTTTTTTGTATTTATTTGATTAGGCTGTCACCTTTATACATAGATCCTCCCAAGAGTATGGATTTTTAAAGTACCTTAATTAAAAATATAATAAAGTACCTTCATTTTTCTATTCATGTTTATTGTATTCTTTATTATTTATTTCATTTACCATCCAATAGATCATATTCACGTTATAGAACCTGTTAAGTACTCGATATTACAACTAGAGCAACAAATAACTTCATTGATAAAGAAATACAGGTAACTATAAAAATTATATTTTATATTGAGTAAAGATTACAGTACCTAACTTAACTTATAATAATTATATGTTTGTGAAAACTTAATATTACAATTAAACACAGCCATTTAAAACACAGATATACTTATACAGAATATAAGTTTTATACACACAGTAATATGTGAACTACTGCAAAGCATATAACAGATTGGCACATAATTGATTTAAACCCACATTTTATCAGTAATGAAGGATAGGTAATAACTTACTATAAAGAGGCTTGCTGAGCTGCTGACAGACACAAAAATAGATTATCACTTTCACACAACTTAGTCCATCACTATGCCACTCCCAACCCCAAACCCAGATAGAAACATATACAAACACTTCCTGGCAGATTAAAATTGTGTGCCGGAACCGGGACTCGAACCTGGGACCTTTGTCTTTCGCGGGCAAGTGCTCTACTGACTGAGATATCCCGACATGACTCATGATGCCACCTCACAGCTTTACTTCCGCCAGTACCTCGCCTCCTACTTTCCATTCTGGAAACATCCCTTAGGCTGTGGCTAAGCCATTTCTCCACCATATCCTTTCTTCCAGGAGTGCTAGTCTTGCATGTTTGGAAAGTAGGAGGCGAGGTACTGGCGGAAGTAAAGTTGTGAGGCAGCATCTTGAGTTGTGTCGGGATAGCTCAGTCGGTAGAGCGCTTGCCCATGAAAGGCAAAGGTCCCAGGTTTGTGTCCCGTTTCCAACACACAATTTTAATCTGCCAGGAAGTTTCATATTAGCGCACACTCTGCTACAGAGTGAAAGTTTCATTCTAAAAACATATAGATTCACGCAATCACTCAGACAACTATACACACCCAACTATCATGCCCTGCCACTTTAGCGACACAAGCATGTAGACTATGAGTGAGGAAGGGGGTGGAGGGGGTAGGATGCCATGTAAAGGTGGGTATGGAAAGTTACGCATTGCATGATGGATTTTAAAGATTCTGATAGGTGAGAATTTGAATTGAGGCATTGAATACAGTGAAGGGAATGGGTGGGAAAGGATAAAAGGGAGGTGTAGAGGAGTGGTGGGGATAGGGGTGGTTTGAAATAATAAGAATAATAAGGAAAAATAAAGTTAGGAAGAATAGGGAAAAAATAAAGTTAGGCAAAAATAATAAATAAGTAAAAATAAAAATTAATTTGTTAATGGGATATTGTAAGTGGTGACACACAGCTGTAAGGAAGACATGAGATACAGGATGATAGGTGGGGAAGGAAGGGGGAGGGGTATATATTACACATAGGGTGCAGGGATGGGAAGTTATCGTAGGTTGAGGCCAGGATGGTTCCGGGACCTTAGAATATGTTGAAGGGACAACTCTAGAGGAAACCTCAAATCCCTGGTCTGGTTCAGCTTCATTGATGATATTTTCATGATTTGGACTCAGGGCCAGGACACCCTATTCTCATTCCTTCACAACCTCAACTCCTCCTCCCCCGTCAGTTTTACTTGGTCCTTCTCTTCCCAACAAGTCACCTTCTCCACCTCGCTAACGGCTCTGTCCACACCTCTGTCCACATTAAACCTACTAATTACCAGCAGTACCTCGACTTTGATAGCTGCCATCCATTCCACATCAAAAAATCCCTCCCATACAGCCTTGCTACCTGTGGACGTCGAATTTGCAATTATGAGAAGTCCCTTACCCTTTATACCAAAGACCTCACAAAGGCCTTCACCGTCAGACATTACCCTCATCACCTAGTCTGCAAACAGATTTTCCATACCATATCCTCATACACCACCAATCCTCCCCCCAACCCCAGCAACCAGCTACAATGGAGTGTCCTCCTTGTCACCCAATACCACGCCGGACTGGAACAACTTAATCACATCCTTCGTCAGGGCTTTGATTATCTGTCACCACTTCTGAAGTGAGAGATCCTACCCAAGATCCCTCTGACCCCTCCTAAAGTCGTGTTCCATTGCCCACCCAACCTCCACAACATCCTAGTCCATCACTATGCCACTCCCAACCCCAACCCCTTACCACAGGGATCATATCCCTGTGGAAGACCCCAATGCAAAACCTGCCCAATCCACCCACCCAGCACTTCCTATTCCATTCCCGTCACAGGCTTATCCTGCTCCATCAGAAGTTGGGCCACATGTGAAAGCAGCCATGTGATATTCCAACTCTTCTGCTATCATTGCACAGTGTTTTATATTGTATATGATGACGAACCAGCTGTCTGTCAGGATGAATGGCCACCACCAAACAGTGGCAAAAAGTGAGATAGACAACCCTGTGGCACAGCATGCAGCTGAGCACAGCACTCTGGATTTCAATGGCTGCTTCACTACCTGAGCCATCTGGATCCTCCCCTCCACCATCAGCTCTTCTGACCTACACAGATGGAAGTTGTCCCTTCAGCACATTCTATGGGCCCACAACCATCCTGGCCTCAACTAAGACAACTTCCCATCCCTGCAACCTATGCCTAACATCTCCCTTCCCCATTGTTTCTTCCCCACCCATTATCCTGTACATATCTCATATCTTCCTTACAGCTGTGTGTCACCACTTACAATATCCCCTTAACTAATCACTTTTTATTTTTATTTATCTATTATTTATTTTGCTCTATTTTTCCTAACTTTATTTTTTACTTTTTCTCCTAACTTCCTTTTTTTCCTAGTTTATTTTTTACTTGTTTCCTATCTTTATTTTTCTTTTTTACCTATTTTTATTGTTCCTTATTATTCTTATCATTTAATATCCCCCTACTCCTTCCCCACACTCCTCTACACCTCCCTTTTATCCTTTCCCACCCCTTCCCTTCATTGCTGCAATTCACATTCCTTCCTATTAGAGCCTTTAAAATCCATAATGCAACATGGAACTTTCCATTCCCACCTTTACCTGGCATCCTTCCCCCTCCACTCCTCTCCTCACTCACAGTCTACATGCTTGTGTTGCTGGAGAGGCAGAAATGATAGTTGTGTGGGTATAGTTGTCTGATTGATTGCGTGAATTTATATATTTCTAATTGTGACGAAGGCCATGGCCGAAAATTTAAGTTGTGTGAATGTGATTATCTATTTTCGTGTCTGTCAGTAGCTCAGCAAGCCTCTTTACGGCGAGTTTTCACTTTTCCTCTATTATTGACATTCCTATTGGATTTTCCGTTGTTAAACCCATGTTTTAAAGCATATATTCCATACGAAATGAAATACAGTATTAGCCTAGGTACAAGAGTAGGGGAACGCTTGTTCTCTTTGAATGCACAGAATTTCTTATATTACAGGAAGGGTTCTCATGGCATGACATAATATCTTGCTATATATATCAGTATGTGCTATTTTGCTTTATCGATTTGTAGGTATTCATTTACAGTATAGTAGCTCATGTCTATAAGGTGTGTCTTAACAGTTTTCATAAATTTGTGTAAGATGATATAGCAATTTATTATACAGCTTTTTACCTTTATTTCTTTCTTTCTTTAGTTTTAGTCCTGTGACATCTTATGTAGATATAGGACAAATCATATACAGTTGTTCATGCTGATATCAAAATACAGATTTGCATTAGCACACACACACACACACACACACACACACACACACACACACACACACACACATATGACACATACACAAGCACTATACATGACACAGTTAAAATATAGTTTTCAGTTTAGTTTTTACATAATATGATCACCTTCACATTTACAAAATATGTATGTTTATATGCAGCAAAACCTATAACTCAATTGATAAGGAATTCACTTACAGAGCAGAAGCTGTGGTTCATGAGAAATACCTTCATATTGTTAAAAAGGTATTCCAGTCTGATATATCCAGGAAGAAGAATGAATAATATTGTTCCACTATGAGGTACACTTTTTCTTGACTGTTGCATATGTATGTTCTAACGACCACTGGTGACATGATTTTGCACCAAACAGTTTAGCTGATAAACATTAGTTTTGGTTAGATATTCTCTCACATTGTGATGTTGGACTAGAATTCGGTAGTAGAAATGGCAAGGGAAGGAAACATAGTGGGTGAATATGGACTGGGAAAAAGGCATGAAAGAGGATGCTGTCTGGTAGAATTTTGTATGGAACATAATTTAATTATAACAAACACTTGGTTCAATAATCATGAAAGAAGGTTGATAGATGGAAGAGACCAGAAGACAATGGAAAGTACCAGATAGATTTTATAAAGGTAAGGCATAGATTTTGGAACCAGCTTTTAAAATGTAAGTCAGATCCAGGTACTCTGACTATGTCTTATTGGTTGTGAACTGTTGAAACTGAAGAAACTGCAGAAAGGTAGAAATATAAGGATATGGGACCTGGATAAATTAAGGAACCTGAAGTTCTTGAGAATATCAGAGGGAGATTTAGACAACAATTAACAGAAACAGGGGAAAATAAAACAGTAGAAAAGGAGTGGGTAGCTTTAAGAGATGAAACAGGAAGGTAGCAGAGGACCAAATAGGTAGAAAGACAAACCTACAAAAATCCTTGGATATCACAGGAAATACTAAATTCAATTGACAAAAGGAGAAGATATAAAAATGCAGTTAATGAAGCAGGGCAGTACAGATGATTAAGAAATGAGATTGATAGGAAGTGCAAAAGGGCTAAGCAGGAGTGGCTAGAAAGAGCTGGTACTATGGAAATTGGCCTGTAACTGGAAGGGGAGTCAACATCACCTTTTTTATATATTGGAACTACCCTGTATACTTTCAGCTCATCTGGAAAATATCCTTCAGTTATACAGTATGTTAAATGGTACACAATACTATCTATTACTTTCCTTAAAATGGTGCAAGAAATGTCATATCTATCTACGCTGTCAGATTATTTCAGCTGTTTTACTATTTTCGAAAAAGACTAGGAGACGCCTCAGAGAAGGAAAACATACTTGTATTTGCTGCTGGTTTAGAGATATTTTTTGAAAGGATCTGTGATAATGTAATATCAGGTTTGATGATTACATTTCCTACTTCTACTGATTTAAGAAAAAATCATTGAATTTCTGGGGACTTACATTAATTCTCTTGTTTCTTTCATGTTTAGCAACACTGTTAATTAGTTTCCATGCAGCTTCACACTTATTGATGGAATTCTCAATGATGCTGAAATTATGTGCTTTCTTTGTTTCCTCAGTGCCTGATTTATACTCTTCCTAATTTTAAAATAGGCTGATCTGGCATGGTCAGTCTTCAGATTTTTATATATATTGTGCAAGAGCATAACTTGGTTTTTAAGATTTGTCAGTTGTATGATGTACCATGGATTTTTCTTATTTTTACCCTTACTGCTATGGTCTTTGTTAGTTATTTTGCATTTCTTTGTGGGAATACAGTCATTGAATTGTGTTATAAATGCTTTAAAAAACCTTTCAAATATTAGGTTTGGTGACAAATCATTACATAAACTATAATGTGTGACACTGTATTGGCCAAACCAATCTCTGTTGGTAAGGGATTGACAAAATCGGACAACTTTTTTCATCTGTGACAGGTCTGGTGATCACCACCTTTGGGACATATTTCAATATTACTCTTATCAGCACAAAATCTACTGACATAATTTAAAGATACAGGATCATGATCAGAGAATGGAAATACTGTTACTTCACATGATGACTCTGTAGTTTCAAAATTTACAAATATATTATCAAGACATGCTTCATCTCTTGTGGGTCTACTTCTGGTAAAGTGTAAATTGCAATGTCTTAAAATATTTTTGAGCTCAGTAACACTATGTTTGCTTGTTGTTACATCAAAATCTGCATTTAGATCACCACCTATTACTATATCATAATGTGACCACTTTTTCTCACTAAATATCTCTAGCAGTATGTCCAGTTTTTCTCGAAATACACTAATGATACCCTTAGGTGACCGGTACAAGGATATTATTATTAACCTAAAATTGTCAATAACTATTCCAATAACCTCAAAATTCTTTTCGTCACGTAAATAATCTAGGTCCAACTTCAAGCAACTGAGTGACAGGTTAATGTAGATTACCACACTACCTCTTATATACAATTTTCTACTGTAATTATTTGCTAGATTATAGTTATCAAATTTAACTACAGAAAGTTCACTAGCTCTAACCCAGTGTTCAATCAGACAAAAAATATCAATGTCATTATTTAAATCAAAACTCTTTACAATGAATTCTTTATCTTTTAGCCCTTGAATATTCAGGTAGCAAATTTTAAGATCAAAATGGTCTTTTACTTTAGAATGAACATTTGGACTAGAAATCCTGGTAACATTTACACTGCTTATGTCATTGGCTTCTTCGCCTTGCTGCATTCCACTAAAAAGTCATTTAGATGGAGAGGAGGCACTCTTTTCCGCTTACCCACAACACTTATTACTTCCTCTGCAGGAGTTCTCTTCCCTCCTTTTGGTGACAGTGTAGCTACTGTTGCTGCTGGAACTTCTGCAATGACTAGTGATGGTGTTGCCGCAGCTGTTTCATCTTCTAGTGCAGGTTGTGATGATTCCACTGGTGACAGTGATGCTTCACAAACTGATGCTGATGTACACCTAATTTCTTCAGGAGGTGTAGAGATGTATCTTCATCATGTGCTGTTGGTGCACTCTCCTTTTCTGTTGCCATTGGCAGCAAGCCTATTGCAAGAAGTGCAATTTTTTCATTAGTGTCTATGTTTGCTGTTTTTATTGCTTGCAAAATTTCTTTGGCCAACAGTATCAGTAATCAATAGGTGAATCAGCATTAATTCTTCCCCTGTTTTTGACAAGAGAGGTAGAGGGAGCAGAGTTCCTCACAGAATTTAAGCAAAAACTTCTGTCTCTATTTATATGGTTATTTTCTAGTTTAATTTCAACTGCTTCCTTAGTAAAACAATACCAATAACTGGAAATGCTTGCCAGAGTTTGTATGTTGCTATGTTCTGTTGGAGGATCAGTGTCAGCCAATTGTCTGCTACGGCAAATTTGCTAGGCTGTTGTAAATGTGTGTGATGCTCATGTTCACTGCACTGTTCTTCCACAGTTCTGATAGTGTGGCCAGTATAAGAACTCCCACAACTGCATAGGATACAACACCTGCCTTACATGAACCAAGATCATCCTTTACAGACCATAAGAGTACCCCAATCATAGGATGTGGTCAAAAAACACATTTCACAACATATTTTTGGTATCCAAGTTGGGTTGAACAACAACTATGAGTAGAACTGACAAAGGAACACATTTAATAATAACAGTAAACCAAGACACTAGAACAACATCTTGAAATAAACCCAACTTCATGATTTTCCATAGAGTTCTCTTGAATTACCCCATTATTAGAAGCATTCTAGATAACTGTCATACAAAGTGAGACTGCATTCATTGATGTTGTGCATACTTATAACAGCTATGAGAATGCAGGAACACAAGAAATCCAGGGGACTGTGGCCTGAAGTGAAGTTGTTGTGGCACAATTGTCCACGCTGTGTGAAATTGCTGGAGTAACCGCAGATGCAGCTGTCTAGGGGTTTGGTGGTGGCCGTACAGCAACCTAGTAGACACAGACTGGACAGTAAGTGATCTGCATCTATGACACATTGTGTGCTGTGGTGTGGGAATTGATGACACCGCAGTCCTTCCACACACACACCCTCAAAGAAAGAAGAGCTTCTTCATGATGGTGTAGTGTGCGTGGCCATAGAGATGGAACTGTTGTGGGTGATCTGTCACAATCATTTACCATGTGGGCAGATAAATGAAGACCTGAAGGCAGACCTTACCATCAGCTCCTACTCTTAGACATCAGTGCAAAATTAAAACCTAGCCCAGCACAGATAAAGCTGTGTCATCAAAAGTTTTCTTTGTGAGATTTATCAAATAATGCCAAGGTATAGAATTAGTCTCCAAGCTACAGAAATGTTCAAACTTTGCTAAATGCCAAGCAGTTACAGACTGAAATTTGTGATCAGACTGTGGCCAAGAAGCACTGTCCAGCAATACCAAGAAAATTCCAAAATTTTTAGAAGTCATTATATGAAGCAAAACATAATTCCTGAGGAACAAAATTTAATTATTAGTGGGTATATTTAATCCTTTCACAAACAAGAACTAACCCAGCACATCTGTTTATTGGGGTTGGCAGCAGGAGAAATAATATGATGCACAACCTTAGTAAATGTTTGAACAATACTGTTATCTCAAAACTTCAACAAGAATGATAGAGTACATTGCAGCCTATCTCTACTACTGCAAGTTGTATCTAACAGTTGCAAACAATGATACATTTCCCCCATATAGAGATATCAATGTGAGTCCTGAGCTTCTGCTTGCATAAAGAATATTCAAACAGAATGAAACTTTCACTCTGCAGCGGAGTGTGCACTGATATGAAACTGGCAGATTAAAATTGTGTGCCGGAACCGGGACTCGAACCTGGGACCTTTGCCTTTTGCGGGCAAGCGCACTACCAACTGTGCTATTCCGACATGCCGCCTCACAACTTTACTTCCGCCAGTACCTCGCCTCCTAGTTTCCAAACTTCACAGAAGCTCTCCTGCGAACCATGCAAGACTAGCACTCCTGGAAGAAAGGATATGGTGGAGACATGGCTTAGCCACAGCCTAAGGGATGTTTCCAAAATGAAACTTTCACTCTGCAGCAGAGTGTGCGCTGATATGAAACTTCCTGGCAGATTAAAATTGTGTGCCGGACCCGGGACTCGAACCTGGGACCTTTGGAAAGTAGGAGGCGAGGTACTGGCGGAAGTAAAGTTGTGAGGCAGCATCGTGAGTCGTGTCGGAATAGCACAGTCGGTAGTGCACTTGCCCGCGAAAGGCAAAGGTCCCAGGTTCGAGTCCCAGTTCCGGCACACAATTTTAATCTGCCAGGAAGTTTCAATATTCAAACAACTTACAGGTATGCATCCAGGTAACAGCAATGATGACTACTAATATTTCAATTGACAACTTTTGCCATTTCAATGGCAAGACTCCAGAGAGGAAGCAGTGTGCACAGAAATTTAATACCTCAGTTGTTGAAAACAGGATAGATCACATACAATGAACAAGTAAGCAGCAGTTTGATCACACAACTGAAGATGATAAAGGTCAGAAATATTGATGGTGAATATCAACAATCAGTGGGTGAGGCAGTATTGATACTGTCTCTGGTGATTCCATGCAGAATTTAAACGTAAACCTCCATCTCTATTTATAAGGTTATTTTTGTAGTTTTAAACTGCTTTCTTAACAATAAAATGTAAACAGCTGGAAGTACATGCCAGATTCTCCAAGTTGTTATATTCGATTAGGTAACCTGTGTCTAGCCAATAGCAAATTTGCTAGTCTATTTAAATGTGTGTGACAGTTATTTTAGTACACTGGTCCTCCACAGCCCTGATAGTCTGAACAATATATAACATGCCACAACTCCATGTGACATGATAGCAGCATAAGGCATAAAGGCCATTTACTTGGGTGTGAATTTGATGCTTCACATCATTCACCCATTGAATGGTTGATCAACACCACAACATTCATTTGATCTCTCTCTCTCTCTCTCTCTCTCTCTCTCTCTCTCTCTCTCTCTTGTAACCATTGTGATGAAAAGTGACTTCTGGAGAGGACATATCAGCTGACAAAATTTCATTGTCTGAAGTTTCCAGACTTAAATTATCAACTTCCACTGTCATTTTATTTTGTATCATGCTTACTTATTATAAATGTAATCAAGTGCAAAAAAAAATCCTAATAGACTCACAGTAAATAAATTTCTAACAAGTACATTAAAGACACATCTTTGATAGTTAAAAGTTTCATCTTTTCTGATAACAGGCTGTTAATGTGTAACAATTAGAAGAATGTAAGGATTATGTAGAATATTTTTAACTGATGTCACAATCAATTGTTATCTCATATTCACGGAATTTATTATGTAATCTGCAAATGGGTGCACAGTTGGGATTATTTGTGTGAGTAATTTTGAACACCAAATATAGAAAGAAATGGAGGGTTGGGAAATTTCCTTTTGAAAGTAACTGAGTTACAGATAAAGTTACACTCATGAAAAGTTACTTAGTTACAGTTATAGTTACTATACATTGAAAGTAACTGTATCAGTTCAAGTATCTTTACAGCTATTTTTACAGTTACTTTTAAACATTTTAATTGTAAATTCGTAATGAACCTTATGCATGTAGAAACAAGCTTTAATGTCAATCAATAATTGAATACATTAATACAGACATAATAATACATAATTAATGCTTTATTAAATAATTGCCCACAGCATCTTCTACCTCATTTGCACTGTTTGTTCATTTTTAAGAAAAGTTGTTTTTCAAACATTCCATCTCCTGAAAGTTCAGCTTCATGTTATTTGTTGTTGGTGTCTGCATGAAAACTACCAACTTTATTGTCTACAATATATTCATATCCAAAGTTAGGCTGAAATGGCAGCAATGAGCAAACATTTCAAACTATGGTATTCGCATTGCGTGCTACACTATGATAGGCGAAAAAGAAGAATTAGTGATATCAGGCACTGCATTAATAGTAGGCTATGCAACGAAATACGCAAACAAAGAACATGTAGTTTTTGGTGGAGGACAAATACTTACTGTAGAACATGTGATGGGAATGACACGCTGCCGAGCGGGAGTGGCCATGTGGTCTAAGTCATCATGCTACGGACAGAGCGGTCACTCCAACCAGAGCTTGGAGTCCTCCCTTGGGCCTGGATGTGTCTTTTGTCCTTAGGGTAAGTTAGTTTAATTAATTTGTAAGTCTAGGGACCGATTACCATAGTAGTTTGGTACAATAGGTTTACAAACATTTGAATTTCAATGACATACTGTGTGAGCTGAATTTGGAAGACATTTCTAGTTTTCATAACTTCATCAAGATGCCGCATCAGATTTTGAAATTATAATGAATATTACAAGGCCAGTCATTTCAGAGAAACATTTTTATGAAGTCTAACATTCCACAGGCACTCCTCTGTCTCTTATTAGGTGACGAGTTCATAAATGTTGCTTCTTGTCTACTTCAATTCGTAAAGGAACTCACAGAAAGAAAATATGTAATTCTACACATATATAGAGCAAAACCAAACACTACTGCTGAAATGAGCATTTAGTGCCAGAAAGCCATGAACATTGTTTCTGTACTGATACAGCCACAGAACGATGTTTTTGCATTGCCAGCATGTTGTGAAAATTGGTACTGCAGTTTAGAATTAGTAGTGAACAACATTGCAGAACATGTTTCAAACTGAATGTATATGCACCTTAACACCATCAGTGACGAGGTGACCATAGCGTCGATGGTGACCAAAGTTCATAAACCAGTCAAGAAGGCTAGGAGCGTGTTTTTGTTGGGAAGAGCCGACAAGCAAATGTTACGATCGCACTTAGAAAATGAATGGGCATCGTTTAATTCCGGGACTATGGTTGTAGAGGAATTGTGGACTAAATTTAAGTGCATTGTTAATAAAGGTTTAGAGAAATATGTGCCAGTAAAGATGATTAAGGATGGAAAAGATCCACCGTGGTATAATAATAATGTTAGAAAGCTGCTGAGAAAGCAAAGGCTGTTGCACTCTCGATTCAAAAAAGAACATGCATATGATGACAGGCAAAAGTTAGTAGAGATTCGTGTGTCTATAAAAAGATTGATGCGTGAAGCATACAATAATTATCACAGCCATACCTTAGCAAAAGATCTTTCCGAGAACCCGAAAAAATTCTGGTCCTATGTAAAATCGATAAGCGGGTCAAAGCCCACTGTCCAGTCACTAGTTGATCATTCCGGGGCAGTAATAGAAAAAAGCAAACGGAAAGCTGAAGTTCTAAATTTAACCTTTAAGAAATCTTTCACGCAGGAGGACCGCACAAATATACCATCATTTGATCAACGTACTAATTCCGAAATGGGGAAATAGCAATAGGTATTTCCGGTGTAGAGAAGCAGCTGAGAGAGCTAAATACGAGAAAGTCTGCTGGTCCGGATGGAATACCAGTTCAGTTTTACAAAGACTATTCTGCGGCATTGGCCCCCTACTTAGCTTGCATTTATAGCGAATCTTTAATTCAGCACAAAGTTCCTAGTGATTGGAAAAAAGCGCAGGTGACTCCCGTGTATAAGAAAGGAAAGAGAACTGACCCATACAATTACAGGCCAATATCGTTGACATCGGTTTCATGTAGAATTTTGGAGCATATTCTCAGTTCGAATATAGTAAATTTCCTTGAAACGCAAAAGCTACTTTCCATGAATCAGCACGGGTTTAGGAAACATCGTTCATGTGAAACTCAGCTTGCCCTTTTCTCACATGACATCTTGCGAGCCATGGACGAAGGGCAACAAGCGGATTGTGTTTTTCTCGACTTCAAAAAGGCGTTTGACGCGGTGCCACACTGCAGACTGCTAACGAAGATATGAGCTTATGGAATAGGTTCACAGATTTGTGACTGGCTGGAAGACTTCCTAAGTAATAGAACGCAGTACGTTGTTCTCGACGGCGAGTGTTCATCAGAGACGAGTGTATCGTCAGGCGTGCCCCAGGGGAGTGTGATAGGACCGCTATTATTTTCTGTCTATATAAATGATCTGATGGACAGAGTAAGTTGTAATTTGCGGCTGTTTGCTGATGATGCTGTGGTGTATGGGATGGTGTCGTCTGTAACTGACTGTAACAGCATGCAGGTTGACTTAGACCAAATTTCTAGTTGGTGCGAAGAATGGCAGCTAGCTCTCAATGTAGAAAAATATAAGGTGATGCACATGAGTAGAAAAAACAATCCCATAATGTTCGAATACAGCATTAGTAGTGAGCTTCTTGATGCTGTCGCGTCGTTCAAATATCTAGGCGTAACATTTCAGAGCGATATGAAATGGAACGAGCATGTAAGGACAGTTGTGAGTAAGGCAGACAGCCGACTTCGGTTTATTGGGAGGATTTTGGGAAGATGTACTTCACCTGTAAAGGAGACCGCGTATAAAATGCTTGTACGACCACGTCTTGAGTATTGCTCAAGTATTTGGCTCCCGCAGCAGATCGGTTTGAAGGAAGACATAGAGGCGGTTCAGAGGCGAGCAGCTAGATTTGTTACCGGTAGGTTCGACCAATGCGCGAGTGTCATGAAAATGCTCCGGCAACTCAATTGGGGATCGCTGGAAGAAAGACGACGTTCTTTTCGTGAATTTCTGTTAAGTAAATTTAGAGGGCCGGAATTTGAAGCTGAGTGTAGTACGATCTTGCTGCCGCCTACTTACATTTCGCGTAAAGATCACAAAGACAAGATAAGAGAAATTAGGGCTCGTACGGAGGCATATAGGCATTCTTTCTTTCCTCGTTCAATTTGGGAGTGGAATAGGAAAGGAAATGCCTAGTAGTGGTACAGTGTACCCTCCGCCACGCACCTTACGGTGAATTTCGGAGTATATATGTAGATGTAGATGTAGATGTAGTGAGGAAAACACTAACTGGTACATGTTTTCTTAAGTTCGCTGTGGAGTTTAGACTGCTTTGTATTATTTTCCCACTGACACACAATTTGCAGTGGAGGAGTCATTTTTCCATCCTACATCAAAATTGGAACACTTCAGCACAAGCTGGGTGAAGCATATGTGTGCCTTCTTCCTTCTCCATGTCTGAAGGTGTGCAAAATAATTGGAGACCGCATGCTGTTAATGGGTGATGTGTCAGGTGATTGTTGTGTACATAATTTTTAACTAAAAATGTTATACATTTCCAATGTATGATGTTGATAAAATTTAATTTAGAAACAAATTTTTTTTTCTTCTCGTCACTAAAATCAGGGCCTGGTATTCTGCAGTCTTGAGATTCTTACAAAAAAATCTTACTCTACTTGCGGCAAAGTAATGATATTACCGTTTAATCATTAACCGACAAAGTAACTTAACTGTAACTAAGTTACTTTTATGCAATTAATAACGCCATTAGCATCCATTATCTTTGTAAAGTAACTGTTACTAGTAATGGCGTTACAAGTAATGCGTTACTCCCTAACCCTGGAAAAATGGCATTTGATACATCAAGGAAACACAAGAAAACTTGAAAATTTGCTTGTCATTGCATCAGTAGAGAGAACTCCTGAATATTGGATACAAGTGTTATATATTAGCTGACATTTCTTACTCTCATATTGTGCATATAAATAATGTCTACTTTTGTTTAAAACTTTATACACTCATATTGAGCATGACTACAATTTTAGTGATTATTGCTGCTTCTGAAATGCATAGCATGGTGTTGATTTAATTTTCATTTACATATGATACAGTAATTTTACTTTTATTTTCAGGTGTTTTCATTGCTAATACAGACACTCGTTGGTACCTGGGCCTTACTTCAAACCTCTACAGATTTCTACCAACTATTGTAACACCAGCAGATATTACTCGGTACCATGGAAACAATGAAAGAATATCAATAGACAGTTACCATCAAGCTATTAATTTTTACTACAGAATAATTAGGAATGCAGATCTGCTTATTAACGTTTTACCAACCTCAGTCATCATTAATGAAGAAAAAGAGTTATAAACTTACAAGTCACAGCACATTCTGTAGTGTCCAGTTTTCTTAGACTCAAAGTTGATGGCTAAAATAATAGAATTTACATGTATTGACCTCATATTCTTTTACTTTTCAACTCCCTTAGACAGAAATCTAATAAACAAATGTATGTGACCAATAGACATAAAAAATCCATCAAACCTGAGCAAATTAGAAGTTTAAAGTATGTCATCTAACAATCCAGTAATGTTCCAGCATCAGTTATTCCATCTTTAAAAAATCTTTGACAGTCTCTTCCTATAACACATAATACCATAATGTTGAGAAACACAGCTTCTTTTGAGAATACTTGAAACTTTTACCCCATAATGTATACGTACTTAGAACAGAAAAAGTAAAAGGGCAATATGCATTTCTCATTTGCAACATCAGCAGGGCTTTAGAGAATCCCAGAAATATGATAACAGCAAAGAGGACTATAGTAATAGACTGTGGTACAGTATTTACCATGACACAAAGTTGGAAAGCACATATCTCCAAGTTTTAAAATTTAAGATAAATTACAAACATGTTAGACACTTTAGTACTTAATTATGTAATTTGGTGTGATACTTCCTACCATGCTTAAAATAAGCAATAATGAGAATTTTGCAAACCATTTTCATAGGAAAATTTTTAAAAATCCTTCTCTGTAATTTTCTTTTTCTTTTAACTGTAGTAATGTTGTTGTGTAGACTCAACTCACTTAAAAACACTTTATATGTAAAGTGAAGTATGCTATCTTTTTCATTTGTGTTGCTATGCATGTTGATAATGTTTCATGCAGTGCTCTCTTTAAACCTATTCTGAATATCTGTTTCACTATTTTCATAAGATATATATAGACACTGAATATCTTATTTATTCATGTTTATACTGAGTAGACAGGCATTGCGCACTCAATGTACAGGAGGTACCCAATAGAGGTTCATTATAATACCAAGTCCACCACTTCCTATATTATTATACCAGATGCATTATTCTAAAAGCACTTTCACATGCAGGGCATGAACAATATCTATAATAATTTGCCTTACAAGTGGAGAGGTCTGCAATGAATTTATTTTCATTGCTTTTCTTAATACTTTACCAATGTATTTTAATTAAGACCTTACACTGAAGGGCTTTGAAATGGGCCACTTAATTTTTGCAGTTAAAACCCATACCTAACAACTCATTTTCAATGTCTCTAAATTTGTAACATTATGAAATTATTGAAGAGTATAGCTTTGACATGGAACCATGGCACTGTGCTGCTCATTTGGAGAGAAAGAGAGCAGCGAAAGTATAATTACAGAAAGCACTTAACATTTGCTCTGAGGTTGTTTTAGTTCATCTATTCACTCCAATTATAAACTATTTTTTACCTCAACATAACTTTGCAGTTGCACAAAGAAAAATGCGAACTTATTTTTCAAAGATTTGTTATGCTATAGCAGTAACCCAACAAATTAATATAATAAAATGTATGAATACATACAAGAAAACTATTTTTATATATTTCCATCCATGACTGTTGATGCTTTAAGTGTGAGTTCTCATATTTATCTCTGTGCTATATGCAATAAAACCAGCTTAACTCTTTCTCATTATTTATATTAGGCGGCCACTGACATTTCTTGTGACAAGCCTTTATTAAATTTCATTTGTAAACTGGTCCTTGTAACTAACTTTTCTTTAGGCCTTCATTTAAGCAGGAATAGATCTTCCTTATTTTATTTCTATCTACATGCTTTCAAGCTCCACTTATCCATGCACTGCTCTCCACACAGGCGCACACACACATTTAAAGAATCTATTTTCAAAAATTATTATTATTATTATTATTATTGGTTAGCTAGTTCATTTTAGGACATTTGAACACTTGCCAAATTGATTTCTGTGTTGATGTATTGACACATAGATGTAGTAAATGCCTGAAGCAAAGGAATGGGATCTGTTAATCTGTCTAAAATAATATATTAAAGTTTCTAACCACTTTTTACCATTTAGCTGTCATCCAAGCTAATTATTACGTAATATGTTGTCTGAAATTGGTATTTTATTTATTTATTTCTATTTATTTCTTTATTTGTCCCATAGATCAAAATGGTCAGTCACTTGTACACTGATACAGGATATTCCTTATAAAAGGACCTTTATTGGTACTAAAGTCAAAGCAACACTATGGGTGATAAGCTTCACAGTGAGGGCTCAAACCTAAAACCAGCTGACCACACCACCAACCACCAATGCGGCCTGCATCTTTCATGTGTAATTGCTGTGTATTACATGTTTAATGTATCTGTGGAAATTTCACAGAAAAATGGAATAGAATAAAAGTTAGTTCCATTCCATACTGACACCTGGTGCAGCAACCGGTTATGAATTTATTGTAAGAATGCAGTCACAGTAGTGAATATGCTTTGTATTACTTATACATTTTGCCCTTTTGGGGCATCATCAGATAATATAAAAGATGTGGTGATCCATCATCATATCTCTTGTGAATAACATCTAAAATTATTAGGAAGAATCCTGTCATACCTGAAAATAAAATAGAGACAACAACATTTCTGATGGCATAGCATAGAGTGCTGTACATCATAGCTGGCCAAACGAACATATTTGTTTGGCTGGCTATGATTTACGGCACTTTGTGCTGTGCCTTCAGTAAAACATATATTTTTGACCAGCTAGAAGACATAGCAAATCATGGTGTGCCCTCTGCAATGTCGTTGGCTTTCCTTATATTATGACCACTTTGTTTTGAGATGCGCTGACAGTATTCTTTCTAATTTAAATTTTATTCACAAGAGTTTTGACTTTTAATGGTTTACCACATCCTTTATATTATCTGATGATACCTCAAAAGGAAAAAATGTGTTATAATTAACAAAAAGCTCATTCAGAACTGTTATTGCATATTTTCAACGGTGCAGAACAATTTTTGCCAAAATCATATTCCTCTTTAGCAGGTAACGCAGTCATAGTCCTGATGTCTGAAAACCTAACGTCTTTAGAAATCTGTGTGGCAATGAAACAACAACAGACTGGTATTTAAGGTTAAAAAATGAACACATTTCAGAAGTATGACTTATTTCCATTCAGGAAGATTTTATTGTAATACATAAACTATGACACAGGAAAACCTGTGCACATGTGCACCTGTGCACCTGTGCACATGTGTTTTATTTTTACATATTTACAACTAATAATTGCTTCTTTAGCATGAAATAGCATGAATGCTCAAAATATATAGTGCCTGTTAATTTCTTTTACATGTTGTACTCTTTTTAATACAAAATTTTTTTAGAACATCTATTCCACAACAGTATGAGGTGAAAATTAATCACAAAGTTTATTAGTAGAACGATGGGCCAAGATTCTGAAGAATACCTCTCAGAGAAAGAATGCAGTGTCTTTATCATATTAACTAAATAAAATTAGCCATTTCCTATCACCTGTTCAAGAGTCATTTCACATATACTAAAACAAACAAAAATTCTTAACTAATAGAACTATGTTGTTGAGATATGTTGACCCATCACTAATAAATGTCTTTTTAACTTTCTATGTTTGTTATGTTTATTTGACCCATTTAATGAAGATAATTTTGTCTAAGCCACCCTGTTCATGTTTGAAAATTGAGTAATAAAATCACATTTTTATAACCTATTTCTTACCTTTCAAGCAAATATTTGTTGTGAGAAAGATTTGAATAAATTTTATGGTTGTGGTGTGCTTTATGCAATACATGACTTGTGTTGTGTCAAATTTATTTTAGATATGTAATCATCCGGTAATGGATGCACATGTATATTTATTGATCTGTAAGATGGATGTGCAAAACATGCACCCTATTAGTATCTGCTTTATATGCATCAATTTTTAAATAGTCAGTTGAAAAACTATTTATTGGTCTTCAGCAAAGTTAATGTTGTTAATGTGATGTTAACAGCATGGAATAGCTGTGATAAAATGAAATACCTATAATTTTTCATGAATATTCCATCAGTCAAAATGTTGATAAATTGCCTTATTTATTTTTTATGGATGTTACATGTAGCAATGTGATTGTGTGTGTAAATTAAATATATCTGTATATATAAAATAAGATTTTGCAATATTTTGTTATTGTCAGCACTTAATAAGCAAAACATTTTCATCTTTTCATTAAATTCATACAGAACATGAACTTTAAAAGAAAGTATAACATTTTAACACTATTCTTTCTTCTGTATGTCAGTCATATTTCAGAGTGAATACTGACATTTCATTGTTTTGAATGATGTTAATATACACAAGCTACATTTCTTATGTTCTGCCTGGCACTAAATAAATGCATTAAAAAAAACTTCATTTTGTTTTTATTTGTCATTGTTCCTACACCATCTGTGTGCTTGTTTCATTCAGATAGAATTCATTATTCTTCTTATGTTATGTATTACTGTTGTAACAACACAAATAATCCATCAACGTGCATGACACTATCAAGATGAGAATAGGATATCACACTTAAGAGTCTGAATGTGAACTGTCGTTCTGCATACTGCTTTCATTCCATCCGCCACCAGCTGGCCGGGTAGCACTTGCGAACTTTCACACTTTTACTGCAGCGCCAATGGGCACGGTGGAACATTTGAACTCACTTGATATACATCATTTCTCTCCCCTTTCTGTTTTTCACTCACTTGTTGTAGTAAGCCTATGTCCATCTTTTCTTCATCACTGTTTGAGAATGATCTAGGAGGCATCTTCCCATATGGCTGATCGTGTCCTGTTCGGGCTCGTGATGAGATGATGGGTGACATGGGTGGTGAGGTGCATGATGGTGATGTGGAAGACGTAGGGAAGACAGGAGACATCTGTGTATCGGTGGCTTCATGGTTCTCTTGTTCCATCTGTTGTGGTGGTGTCCAGTCCATTAGGATGTCAGAAGTGTCAGCTTGATTTCTCATTGTGGGAAGGTCCGTATCGACATTCATCTTCAAGTCCTCCTTGTGGGCGGTACTGTGGCGGGACAGCTCCACCATAGGCCTGCTGACGGTGTACAACCGCAGGCCCTTCCGTGCGACAACATGGCCTTGTGACCATTTTGGTTGCTTTCCATAACCTCTTACCCGCACAGGAGCGCCCTCTGCAATTCTTCCTTGATTGCTGATAGTGCCTTTAGGTGGTGGGGGTGTTAGGAAGTGGAGGAGAGTACGAGGTTAGCGTCCATGCAAAATCTTCGCCAGGCTATGGTCCCCGGACGGAGTGAAGTGATATGATGCTAGGAATTGCAGAAGTGAGTCATCAGTGGAAGAGGATGTGAGATGTTTCTTCATTTGGGATTTAAAGGTGCAGACCAAACTTCCACTCACTGGACTGGGGGTGTAACAGTGGTGCAGTGATATGGGATATACTCCTCTGGGCACAAAAGTCAGAAAATTTGGATGAGGTGAATTGAGGCTCATTATCAGAAACAATAGTAGTGGGTAAATCTTCCAGGTCAAAGATTTTGGCCAAGCCATGGTGGTAGCAGCTGTGGTTGGTGGAGCACAGTGAAGCACGAAAGGAAAATTGAAATAGGTGTCAATGACTAGGAGCCAATAAGTGTCGAGGAAGGGTCCAGCGAAATCCACGTGAATGCGGTCTCATGGCTTTTCAGGGATGGCTCACGGAGAAAGCGAGGACTCGGGCACAGGTGCTTGCGCCGCACGTCTGATGAGTGGCCATCACGTACGCACATTTTGCGTCGAGTCCAGGCCAGTAGACGTACTGTCTAGCAAGATTCTTCGTCCTAGAGACACCCCAGTGTCCTTCGTGTAGAAGACTTAGGACCACAGGCCACAATGTTGCCAGAACGTCAACGTGGGGACAGGGTGCATAGAAAGAATTTGCATGCTGAGAAGTGGGACGAAAATAAATGTCATATTGAAAACAACCGTTGGAGCCTATGTGTTGCCGCCGCCCACAGATGGCCTTTGCCGCTTCCCTGCCCTGCGCACTGTGCACAGCGGAGTGTGGGGCACTAGCAACACACAGTGGAGACGGGCGGGTGAACTGAAGTGTACTCTGCCCACGGGCGCGCCTGCCAGGAGGAAATGTTGGCCACACCTGCCATAGAGAAAGACACCAAACTTCTTGAGAGCATAAACAATGACAAGAGCACCTTTTCAATTCGTGGATACCGCAACTGCGAGTGATTTAAGGTTTTGGAAGCATAAGCAATAGGACGTTCTGTACCATCAGCATATTTGTAAGATAAAACAGCACCAATACCATGTTGTGACACATCAGTAGCTAAAACAAGCTGTTGCCCAGGGCAGTAAGTGGCCAAACAAGGTGCTTTTGGAGATGAGCTTCAAGGCGGTGAAAAGCAGCATCACATTCATCAGACCACATAAAAGGAACATTTTTCTTGAGCAAGCGAGTGAGTGGGTAAGAGATCTCCGCTACTGAGGGAATGTTGTCACGTAGGGGACAGATGCCAACATTGGAAAGGCAAAAACCCAGGTACACTATAGAGGGTGGAAAGAATTGAGATTGCACTTAAGACCAGCCTATTGTAGGATGGAAAAAAGAGTACGTAGATTTTTGAAATGTTCATACATGGTAATGACAATGTCTTCCTGATAGTTAATGCATCCGGTAACAGAGATAAGTAGTTGTTCTAGAAACCTTTGAAATGTGGCTGGTGCACTGGCCATGCCAAACGGCAACTTTTGGTAACGATAAAGGCCAAAAGGCATATTGAAAACAAGAAATTGATGCAATGACTCGTCAAGTGGTAACTGATAAGCTTCAGAGAGGTCGATTTTCGAAAAGTATTTTCCTGTGGCAAGTTTGGAAAACAATTCTTCCGGCCGAGGCATAGGATAAGTATCAGTAAGACACTGGGCGTTGATGGCAGTCTTAAAATCACCACAAAGCCTGAGACTGTAGTTAGGTTTGCTGACAATGGCAATCGGAGAGGCCCATTCGCTGCAAGGAACAGGAAGCAAAACTCATGAGGTCGTAAGCCAATCTAACTCCCATTTTACAGCATCGCACAATGCTACAGTAAGGGGCCGGGATAAAAAAAAAAAAAAAACTGCGGCCTGGCTTCCGGTTTGAGAGCGACAAGAGCTGCAGAAGCTGTGGCACACCCAAGGCCGGGTGAAAAAAGAGCAGAAAAGTCCTTAGATAAGGTATCTAACTGAGTGTAGGGAATGTTGTCTGATACAACATTCACAGTCAACAGAGAATCAAAATATGCAGAAGGCATCATAGCCGAACAAGTCAGCTGTCCCCGTGTGGTCAACAACATACACAGTGACCATTGGTGTAACTGAGTACTACAGATCTCAGATGAAGAAAGGTGGTGGTGCAGTAATATTAGTTAAAGAAGAAATATTCCTCAAAGTTAAAGTAATAGATATTGCCGCGAGAGACCAAGAACACCGACTACTGACGTGGTGCTGGGGATAGCGTCACGGACTGCGGTGCTAAAGGTCGCCTGTTCAATCCTGCCCACCGGCAAAAATTTATTTCTTTGTAATAAACAATTCCAGAATGTTCTACATCTTTCTTATGTTCACTTGTAAATTCTACTTGTTTCTTACATTAACTGTTCTTCTAATTTCTGCTAAATTCTGTCTGTGTATAAATAGCAGAGCACTCTGCCTTGAGAGTCAGTCAGTGCTGCGTGTATGTGGAGTTCGTAATAAACGTGCTTTCAGTATAAGTGCTGTGTTCAGTTGCCTTCGTAGTCAAGCCTGCTACCATTTCAACGCGACATTGTTTGGTGGAGACGCCAGGTACCCCGTAAAACAGCTTCATCACCGTGGCTCCGATTAGGCAACGTAGAAGCCGTCGCTTACACGGACTAGAACCGGAATACAAGGGATATACCGAGTACATCCTTCCGAAAGTCCGTATCATCAGAAGGACCATGGACACGAAATCAACGGTAGGCCAGCCGCACATCAGACACCTGTCGGTGTTCTATGGAGACGCTGGACAGGATCCCAATAAATGGCTAAAAGGATTCGACCGAGTCGCCAAGTACAACAGGTGGGATCATACAATGTGCTTGGCCAACGTTTATTTATACCTGGACGTAACAGCCCAGCAATGGTTCGAGAACAACGAAGACAAACTGAATGACTGGGAAACGTTCCAGGCGGAACTTAAAAAGACGTTTGGAGACCGACAGTGCAAATTCACTCGGTGCAAGAACAACTGAAGAACCGGGCCCAACAACATAGTGAGCCGCCACAGTCTTACATACAGAATGTTTTGGCACTGTGTAACACTGTCAATCTGAACATGACTGAAGCCGACAAAACCACGCACCTGATGAAGCGTATAGCAGAAGACATGTACCAAGCCCTTCTGATAAAAGACGTCGCTACAACAGAAGAGTTCATCAAGTGGTGCCAACGTATTGAAGAGATGCAACAAAGGAGAGTTGGACGCAAGAAGTATGACCGACTCCCCAATGTAGTCCCTATGGCCATTGTGGAAGACCAGCATGACTTTGCTTCTCTCATATGACAAATTGTGGAATTTCAGACATTAGCTCCTGTCGGCCCCGCCAATCGCACCCTACGCGAATAATGGCGTCGCCCTGCTATGACATACGCTGCAGCTGCCAAACGGCAGCCTATGAACCAGCCGACGCGGCCACAACCAACTCCCCCAGCAACAATCACGCCCCGCAAAAGAACAGATGTCTGGAGGACAGAAGACAACACACCACCGTGTTTTCACTGTGGGCGCCATGGACATGTCGTACGCTACTGCAGAGAGAGAAGGCGAGTATTCGACGATTACTTTGCCGCAAGACGTCAGCCGTCGTAGCAGTTCTATCCCAGGCAATCACCTCCTGATGAGTTCAGTCGACCTATGGGAAGAAGCCCATCGCCGTACCCTAGACGAGGTCGCTCTCCGACGCGCCGCAGCCGTTCACCGTCGCCGTACAGAGGTACCAGCCGCTCCCCTAGCCACCGAGCCCAGCAAAACTATGTGAGGAAACCATGTATGGAGGTGAGGCTGCCGCAGATAAAAATCCTCCATGGACGAAAGTCGCTAAGATGTCGGGAAATCTCATCAACATCATAATCGATGGCCAACCTGTGCGAGCACTTGTTGATTCAGGTGCGTCTTTTTCTGTATTGTCGGATACTTACTGCCGCACACTAAAGAAGACAATGTTCTGTGATACGGGGCCAACTGTGCTGAAGGTCGCGAATGGAAAGTACGTCCATCCAGCAGGAACTTGTGTCGCAAGAATAACCATCAACAACAGGACCCAGCCGTTTGAATTTGTCGTGTTAACAGAATGTAGTCACAATGTCATCCTCGGAAGGGACTTCTTACAGGCATCCCAAGCTATCATTGACTGTGGAAGATCTGAGCTGCAAATTGAAGAAGTTGTTCCGACAGATACAAGTAATACAGAATTTTCTGGGAAGTTATTTGCCATTGATAATGTGAAGATCCCACCATTGACGATGAGAAGAGTTGCAGTCACAAAGACAGATGAGCGATTAAGCTGTGAAGTGAAAGTTTATCAGGCTCACAAAAGAAATTTACACAACAGCGGCTATCATAAGCATTACCGGTGGTCGAGGAGAGATTTGGATCACAAATTGTCACGAGCAGTCACAACTTATCCCCAAGGGAATGTGTATCGGGACAGCTGAACCAATCCAGGACGGTGAACTCAACGTCATCAATGAAGACCCATGCCCTGCTGTTAGTACAGACAACACGCTGGAGGAGACAAACGTGGAACTGCCAATAGGGCCTGGACTGACCAAGGAACAACGCCAGCGGGTGTTAGGTATACTACGCCATTTTCGGATGCAGTCACACCTCAACAGGGGAAAAGTCAGACGAAACGGCCCACGATAAAGCTTCGTATCAATACTGGGGATCATCCGCCAATTAGCCAGCGTTCGTATAGAGTGTCGCCAGCTGAAAGACGGATAATTCGAGATGGAGTGGAGAAGATGTTGCGAGATGACAATATTCAACCTTCGGAGAGTCCTTGGTTGTCTCCGGTGGTCCTCATAAAGAAGAAGGATGGCACGTGGCGGTTCTGTGTCGACTATCGGCGGCTAAACAGAATCACAAAGAAAGATGTTTACCCATTGCCGCGCAATGACGACACCTTAGACTGCTTGAAAGGAGCTACATACTTCTCAACTATAGACATACTGGCAAATCGAGGTTGACGAAGCTGACAGGGAGAAAACGGCTTTTATTACACATGACGGCCTCTATGAATTCAAAGTCACCATTTGGATTATGTAATGCTCCTGTCACATTCGAACGCGTTATGGACAATTTGCTTCGACCCCTTAAGTGGACGACGTGTCTCTGCTATTTAGATGACATTGTTGTTTTCTCGAAAACATTTGAGGAACATCTGAGTCGCCTGTCACCTGTGTTGAAGTGTGTTCAGACTGCAGGCCTCCGCCTCAATCAAAAGAAGTGCATCTTCGTCGCCAAAGAGATAAAAATCCTGGGGCACCTAGTTGACGGAGATAGTGTCCGTCCCGATCCAGATAAAGTAAGGACAGTCACAGAATTTACAGCCAGCCGCGGTGGCCGAGGAGACTGAGGCGCTCCAGTCACGCACGGTCTGCACGGCCACTACGGTCGGGGGTTCGAATCCCCCCTCAGGCATGGATATTTGTGCCGTCCTAGTTCGTAAGTAGTTCATAAGTAGTTTGTAAGTTTAGGGACTGATGACCCCGTAGTTAACTCCCATAAGCTTAAAAAAAAAACAGAATTTACAACTCCTCGGCACATTCGTGATGTGAGAAGTTTTCTCGGGCTGTGCTCATACTACCGACGTTTCATAAAAGGATTTTGTAACAAGGCACGTCCATTACAAGAACTTCTGCAGGGAGACGCCAAGTTTTACTGGGATGAGACAAAAGAAAGACCTTTCCGGGCACTTAAGGAGGCTCTAACTTCCGCACCAGTGCTAGCCTTGTACGACGAGAATGCAGAAACGGAACTTCACACAGACGCCAGTGGTTTTGGGATTGGAGCAGTGCTGGTACAAGTTCAGGAAGGTGCTGAAAAGGTGATAGCCTATGCGTCAAGAGTACTCTCAAAGTCCAAGATAAACTACTCTACAACTGAAAAAGAATGTCTTGCAGTTATCTGGGCTATCAACAGGTTCTGGCCGTATTTATTCTGCAAACCACTCACCGTCGTGACTGACCACCATTCTTTGTGTTGGCTGACTAGCTTGAACGGTCCATCAGGTCGACTAGCAAGATGGGCACTAAGACTCCAAGAGTAAGATGTCACAGTGGTATTCAAGAACGGGCGCAAACACAAGGATGCCGACTGCCTTTCGAGGAATCCATTAGTGGAACACAACAGCATTACTGAAATTTCAGCCCTCACTGAATTGGATGACGTTACAGCTTAACAGAGGGAAGATCCAGCACTATTAAAAACGTTAGAAGCCTTGGAGAAAGGAGAACCGACCAATGGAGAGTTCCAACTTATAAACGGAACATTGTATAAGAGCAACTACGATCCACTGGGCCCCAAATGGCTACTGGTTGTTCCAGCTCATCTCCAGCCAGCTATTCTCAAATATTTCCACGATGCCCCAATATCCGGTCACCTGGGATTCGTTAAGACCCTAGACAGAATCAGACGTAGGTATTACTGGAAAGGTCTCTACCAATCTGTCAAGCACTATGTGAGTCACTGTAAAGAGTGCCAGCGACGGAAGCATGTGCCGCAATTACCTCCCGGACATCTCGTACCGATTCCGCCGGCAGCAGCTCCATTCCACCGAGTTGGGATCGATCTTTTAGGGAGGTTCCCGAAGTCGACAACCGTTGGATAATAGTCTGCACTGACTACCTCACACGCTACGCTGTCACCATACCTGTGCCGACTGCAGAAGCTCCAGAGATCGCAAAATTCCTTGTAGAAGAGATTATTTTGAAGCATGGAGCACCACGTGTCATGATATCTGATCGTGGAAAAGTATTCCCGTCAAAACTAGTATCAGAGGTAATGTCATGGTGCGACATTGTCCACAGAATGACAACTGCATACCATACTCAGACAAATGGTCTTACGGAACGTTTTAAAGAGACGTTAGCCGACATGCTGTCGATGTACACTCTTTGACAAAAAACCTGGCCGCCGGCCGGCCACCGCTGAACCTAAGTCCAAGCCGATCGCGACATGGGACAATAAATGTGGCCGCGCTGAATCGATCTAAGTCCAGCTATCTGCACAATCTGGCAACACTGTAGACTACGGGAGTTCATACAGTACTTCTTGTGTGCAGTTAGAAGACAACTGCATCAACTACTGCCGTGGTCTTGCGGTAAAGTGCGTGACTTACATGCGAGCCTTTGCAATCGAAACCCAATGTTGACAAAAATTTTAATTCACGTCCCTCATGCATGCTGATGCCACATGTGTAAGGGGAGCATATGCGTAACGTATTTCATTTTGTGATTCACTGGTAATAACATTTCGGCCCAATAACATCGCCGCCTCTGGTCGCAGAGCTCTCCGCGGCCCACTCGCCGGCAGCAGCGGTGACGCCGCTACGCTGCCTCGCCCTCTGCCCACGGCGCCTGCTGACGCTCATCGCCCTGGATATGTAAAATGCTGTAGTGTTGCTGAGTGGTGATCCACAAAAAAGGTTGCGATGTGTATTTCAGACGCGATATCATAGAAGTAGACCACCTGTTTTGAATGATGAGCATATTATTACACTAATACATAATACATTGGAGAGGCAAAAAATTGTCATAGTCGTTGATGCAATCCAATGGCACTCTACGATGGTTAACACTTATTTGTAGTTCAAATCTCGATCCTTTTCCTTTCAGAAAAGCCCTTCATGTAATTTGTTATTGTCATCAGTTCATATGTTTTCATCAAGACACAATGCGTAACTCACTAAAATGTTTTAGTGTCGTTGTTTCATTCCTTGCGGTAAATATATGAGCTAAATTACCTGAGTACGTTTCAGTGCACGTTCTAAAGCAACACAGGCACACTGCAAGGTTCCTGTCTTCATGTCTCATTTCTACAGCAGATATTTCGCATCAATGGAGGTCAATTCTAATTTCTTCAAAGGCGTTTGTATGGTGAAGCAAAGAAGACATCTAATACCATTTCCATAATTTGGGGTCTACCTTTCTGAAGGGCTTATTGTATAAAGCTTTTCTTCTGATTCCGTTACATCCTTTCTTCTTGCAATCTGCAGCGTATAAAGTAAAACAAAACGAAGTAAAATGAAATTCCATGACCAAACGCACTTTCTCCAACCAGGATTAGAACTGCAGACTCACACCAGCGTTGCATCACAAGACACAAGCAGAACCGCACAGCTAAACACACGCTGTCGCATGATGTCCTTAGCCTCTCACATATTCAATGCTGAGCCTATAACGCATCGCGAAAGATAACCTTAAAGTCACCTACACGAATAACAGCATTCCTTGAGTGCAAAAGTTAAATTTCTGTCTCTCATATCACGTGGGCATTATACAGCATGAGTCATCAAAGTAGCGATAAGCCAATGGAAATCGCGCTCGTCTCGTATGGGCTTCGAGAGGGTAGTCGCGCATTTCGGTTAATATGCGGCGCGATCTCCTGATAGATTCCATCGTCACATTTAAGATGCAGATATTTAATTCGTCCAATGAGGCCGAAACCAGCTTTTAAATTTTTTGAAGCTTTACAGCATTATGATATATTTTCAGCAAATGACTAGAGAAGTTAAAAATAGTGATATTGTGCTTGCAACATACGGCAGTTCAAAGACTGAGACATGTAAACGATTACAGTTTCACCCCCCCTCCCCAAAAAAAGTCTAAAACAATTGTTTTGTTACATTTCGACAAAAGCTAATTTTTTTTTTCATGAAAAGTTACTGGAAATTAATGATGCCCCATCAATCACTAAAAACTTAGCGACTTGAAAGCGACTGATTTTCAAAATGCAGCATTACGACTGTACAAGTAATATTTCATGTCTTTTACATGAATACATAAATGTGTTGGTTTGCTTGAAAGCCAGAAGGAACATAGTTAACTGACTATTTGTGCAACACAGTAATTATTTCATTTGAGGATTCAGGAGACAGGATACTTAAAATTACGGCCATGAACACAGATACTAAACTGTATATGTGGGAAATGTGCAATTCTGACGTTTTTCCTCTCCAAACATATACGTATAATCTATATACTACTAAGCAGCTTATTGATTTCGCAGTGTTACAGCCTTGTTGGGGCAACAATTCATGATGAGAATGCGAACTCATGTGTCTGATGGATACTTCGAACGTTACAACCTACGACTTGCAAGTGTTGTTGCTTAGTATCTGTCATCACGATGTTAAATCAACAGAAATTGTTACAAACTTTTTACCCACTTTTGTCCTATTTTTCGTCAAACCACATATTATTTCTGGTCTCTTAGCCACATGGGAAAGAACGGTTTTGCAACTGAACTAATTATAATAATCCAGAATGAAACTTCACTCTGCAGAGTGAAGTTTCATTCTGGAAACATCCCTTAGGCTGTGGCTAAGCCATGTCTCCACCATATCCTTTCTTCCAGAAGTGCTAGTCTTGCGTGTTTGCAGGAGAGCTTCTGTGAAGTTTGGAAAGTAGGAGGCGAGGTACTGGTGGAAGTAGAGTTGTGAGACGGCATCGTGAGTCGTGTCGGGATAGCACAGTCGGTAGTGCGCTTGCCCGCGAAAGGCAAAGGTCCCAGGTTCGAGTCCAGGTTCCGGCGCACAATTTTAATCTGCCAGGAAGTTTCAATTATAATAATGATGGTAATAAATGATCGTAGTCAATGATGTTTATGGCATTACAGCAGAATGATAACGATTACAAGAACAATAGAAAATGCCGATCTCTTGGCTGAATACCATTTAGGAAATTTTTCAGAGGAGAAAAATAGACCTGAAGCCACACACATCATTAGTACAACGATACCTCACTAATGAACTATGTTTATGTAGATCAGGAGACGAGAATGGCGCCACCGAGCTAAATTGAGATTACTCGTTCAGTTGTCTGACATTTGTTGGCAGTTTATATAGAAAGTCCCGACATAAAACACAAAATTGTTTGCAATTTAAAGAGGGGTCGACCTGTCTGTGGTCGAAAAATTAATTCAGGATAACAGAGTCATATAAATTCAATGACTAATCTCATATCCTCATGAATATTGGAAAATGCCTCGAATTCTGGAACTGAGGAAACGATAAGAGTTGCCTAGTGTTGTAAGCAATACTGCTAAGCTATAGGAAGAACTTCTTGGCCATCTCACAATATCCTCATTCCTACAAACAGCATGCTTCAACTGGCTTTTAGCAATGCTGCGCTGCCAAAGCCCATTCTAAGTAAGGCTTCAGTCCGAAAGCAGACAACAGCATTGAAAAATGCTGATGAATAGATGACTTACCCTCATCAACTTCCGGGGAGAGTTTGTTTTAACATAACGAAGAAATGTGAAACGACTACTTTCTCCAAAGTTCCTACGGACTTTTGTCCCAAATTGGACGTATATACGTTCAATCTTGTCATACGAGGCTCACATTCTAGCAATAACACCAAAATGAGCATCTGGCGGGTACCGTCCTAGAGCAGCTATTACGCAAGTTTTTACCGATAATCGTAAAATTTTGCTGCAGAATATAGCGACTTCTATTACATCCGCGTAACCTTTTCCGATAAGAAACTGTTTTCTTTGTATAGTGATGCCCCTGTTTAGGTGAATTATAATGTTAGTGTTTGATGTTGCTTCAGAAGAACTTTTTGCCTTAAATATTTTTATCTTTGCAGGTGATTCAAAGTAATTGTAATAATTAGTTTCCCCTCAAATTACTCCATTCATTTGATCTATTATTTGTAAAGTAATTGCAACCGCCAAAAGTGAAATTGTCATATAAACCAAACCGTTTGGTTATTTTAGGTCTATCGTTTAAGGGCAGAACGCTTTCATCTGAAATATCTCCACGATAGGCAGAGAAGCGGGCTCCCAAAACCGGATTTCGTAAACCGATTTTCCAATTCCGCTTTTGGTTGGTCATGTAAACACTCCAAAATCGATTCTGTAAATCCGCTTCTCTAAAGCGGCTTTCAGTTCCACAGTCGATTTTCGTGCCCATGTAAACGCAACCGTTTTTGACGCTTTCTTGGCTTGTCAGATTGTGTTTTCTTGTTAAGAATATTTGGCTCATATGGAAAGAGTGAACATAAATCTGTGTATTTAAATAAAGAAAAATAAGTGATTGAGCAAACTAAATAAGGAACTGAATCAGCTGTTTTCCAGCCGCCATGTTAAGTGAGCTAGGAAATCCGATTCAGGCTATGCCATGTAAACACGACAGCGAAAAACGGTTTACGAAAATCGGTTTTCGTCTTCCGGAAGATGTGTTGCATGCACTACGTTTACATGGAACACATCTTCCGGAAGACGAAAACCGATTTTCGTAAACCGTTTTTCGCTGTCGTGTTTACATGGCACAGCCTGAATCGGATTTCCTAATCCACTTAAGATGGCGGCTGAAAAACAGCTGATTCAGTCCCTGATTTAGTCAGCATAATCGCTATTTTTCTTTTCTTAAATACACAGATTCATGCTCACTCTAATATTAATACTTTTATTTCACATTAGAAAATATCACTCGGTCCATATGTGCCGAAAATTCTTACCAAAAAAACACAATCTGACAAGCCAAGAACGCTTCAAAAACGGTTGCGTTTACATGGACACGAAAATCGATTGTGGAACTGGAAAACCGCTTTAGAGAAGTGGATTTCCAGAATCGATTTTGGAGTGTTTACATGACCAACCAAAAGCGGAATTGGGAAATCGGTTTACGAAATCCGGTTTTGGGAGCCCATGTAAACGGGGTGATGTAAACGTAGGTGAGCCATAGTAGAGTAAGGCTCACGTAGCCGGTCCTCTGTGGAGATGAGATGAAATTATATGTTGAAGAAAGAAATCATATCTAAGAAACTTGCATATTAATTTTATTTTTCTCGTGTATTTATATTTTTTCAGGCTTATATTCGCCTTTACTTCTCACAAAATAAAGAGATATATTTTTCTCTGCTAGGTAGCTACCTTTGGTCGTTTCCGATCGCATTACATTTTCCGTTGTATCTAGATACGGTTCCTTATCCGACAAGGGCTTATGCACGATCCCCTCCACACCTTCCGAGCGCTAGCAAAACACCCAATGAACAATCATAACTGGTAGACCAATAGGAAGGCGCTGTTTAAACCCGCTTGGCGCGCTCGTCATATGCCAAGCCGTCTGGAAGCGATACGGCGTTGAGAAAGAGCTGATTTTGAATTCTGGTTATCTGGGGCTGCCTCTAAGTCCGTTCAACATATTGACCTAAAGCACTCTGCTTCTATGAGAAAATTCTGTTTTCTGTTAAAATTATATTTATTTACAATAATTGTACTTGTGAATGAAGATTATGTTTTGTCATGATTACGACGCCTAATGTGTTGTTCCCCGCTGCTGTTTTCTACAGTAAAATAAGATAATGGGTGTAGGAACTCGAAATCTTCTGAATGTTTAAACAACTGACAAATAATAAATAACGTATTTTACGCTGCAACATTTAATATATAAACTTGTGCATAAATTGTTAATGTGATGAAATGGGCGATAAATAAATCGAATTACAGAAAGTCTAGTTATTTCATAGCAGATAAATGAACGGAGCTATAAGAAAAAATTGTGTTCGTTGTAATGTGTAGTAGAATATTCACAAACAGTAGTTTTTGTATATCGATTATTTTTGTGTATAGTCCTAATTGGTGTCATTTAAGATTATACAGCGATAGCTCCAGTATTACATAAGTCATAAAGCTTAAATGGTTATTACCATGTATATTCACAGGTTATTGGTGCAGCACAGCAAAATAGTTCTGAATCAAACATACTGGTAATGACCTTGTGGAATTTTATGACGTAAGGTGCTACTAAATTCACTTGTGCCCTGAGTCAGCTGTTTGTGTTTTATTGGTCTACATAATATACACTGTGCATGAAATGTGTTCTATACATTGGACACATTACGTTTGTTACACTAACATGCATAATTGTATGCAAGTGTGATACTGTACCTACATTACATTACAGTATTAATACCATATTTGGAAACTTATTCATGCTATTTATTTTTCAAAATATGTAATTACACAGCAGATTAGTAAAATTTTGGTGTCTTGTCAGAAGTGTAGGCCCTAACTCAGGTAGTTGGTACTAAGTCAAAATTACTTTTTCCATTAGAAACTCTGTTTAGTGTGTAGATTGTGTGGCACCTAAATTGAATGACATTGTTTATTTTAATGCAACACTAATCATGCGATTCTTACTACTTTTCTCGTGTCAGGACTTCTTTATATATTTTTAAGATTTGTGGTTGAATATCATTTAATACTTCATTTATAATTTTTGTTAAATACTTGTTTATTCCCCATAAATATAATAAGAGAATTAGGAAGACCACAGTGATCCTCAGTTCTTGATGTACTTAATCTAGCTATTGATTCTTTGACCTATTTAATGGTTCTCCAAGTCTAGTTAATTTTCTCCTTTGATATACTGCAGTGTCCATGTCTACATATTATTCCATTTTTGTGCCTGAGAGGATTTAAATACTTAATTTTCTTACTGTAGTTCTTTGGTATGGTAAATTACCATGCTGATTTGCACTTATTTGGTCAATTAAAATGCATTTGCTAATTTTCTCCATTTATTTTTTAACTAGAAATGTGTCCTTACTATACTGAAAATATCATCCAGTTCGCTAATGTGCTGCTGTGTCAGACTAGGCTTAAGAAGTGACCTACTTTCAATTTTCCATGTATTTAGCACAGAGATATTTTTCTTCTTTCTGGCTGCCTTATCTAAGGACTGAATGGTAGAGTCATTATATTTTGTATCGTGTGACTACTTTCTTGCAATTCTTAGATTCAGATTTTATCTTCCAGAATAACTGCAGCAGAATATTTTATTGTTCAGAGGTAGTCTTTAAGTCATATGTCCTGTTTGCAGCACACATTAAATTTGTTTTCCCTTAAAGGGGATGACTAAGTTTCTAATGATGTTGTATGAATAGCTAAGTCTTCGTTGTGATTATGACTGCAATATACAGGTACAACTATAATTTCTAATAAAACGGATGACTTACCCAAAGGACCGGCTCGTCGATAGACACAAATAAAAAAACACACATACAAGCTTTCGCAACCGTTGGTCGCTCCTTCAGGATAAGAGGAAAAAAGGAGAGGAGAAAGGGAAGGATATGGGTTTTAAGGAAGTGGAAAAGGAGTCATTCCAATCCCAGGAGTGGAAGGACTTACCTTAGGGGAGAAAAAGGAAGGTAAACAAATACACACACACTCACACATATCCAAACGCAAACGCACCTAGACAGACATTTGTAAAAAGCAAATGACTTTCTAGGTGTGTTAGGAAAATAAGGAGATGGGACTAAGATAAATTGAAGGAAAGTCAAGTTCTGGAGAATTTCAGAGGGAGATTTAGGCAACAATTGACAGAAACAGGGGGAAATAAAACAGTAGAAGTGGAATGAGTAGCATTGAGAGATGAAATAGTGAAGGCAGCAGAGGACAAAATAGTAGAAAGGCAAGACCTACAAAAATCCTTGGATATCACAGGAAATACTACAGTTAATTGATGAAAGGAGAAAATATATAAATGCAGTAAATGAAACAGGCAAAATGGAGTACAGACGACTAAATAATGAGATTGACAGGAAGTGCAAAATGGCTAAGCAGGAGTGGCTATAAGCCAAATGCAAATCTGTAGAAGAATGTGTAGCAAGGGGAAAAGTAGATACCGTCTACAGGAAAATAAAAGAGACATTTGGGGACAAGAAAAGCAACTCTCTCAGAACAAGGCCCCAGGAGTAGATGACATATCCTCAGAACTACTAAAGTCACTGGGAGAGCCAGCCATGACAAAACTATTTTAACTGGTGTGTAGGATGTACGAGACAGGCGAAATACCCTCAGTCTTTAAGAAAAATGTAATAATCCCCATTACAAAGAAATCAGGCGCAGACCGGCGTGAAAATTACAGAACCATCAGTTTGATAAGTCATGGTTGCAAAATTTTAACACGAATTATCTACAGGAGAATGGAAAAGCTGGTAGAAGCTGACCTCGGGGAAGATCAGTTTGGATTCAGGAGGAACATAGGAACCCGGGAGGCAATACTCACTTTACGTCTTATCTTAGAAGATAGATTAAGGAAAGGCAAATCTACAGTTTTAGCTTTTGTAGATTTGGAGAAAGCATTTGACAATGTTGACTAGAATACACTCTTTCAAATTCTGAAGTCAGCAGGGGTAAAATATAGGGAAAGGAGAGTTATTTACAACTTGTACAAAAGCCAGACTGCAGTTATTAGAATTGAAGGGCATGAAAGGGAAACATCAGTTGGGAAGGGAGTAAGACAGGGTTGTACCCTTTCTCTGATGTTATTCAATTTGTACATCGAGCAGGCAGTGAAGGAAAGCAAGGAAAAATTTGGAATAGGGATTAAAGTTCAGGGGGAAGAAATAAAAACATTGTGTTTTGCTGATGACATTGTAATTCTGTCAGAGACACCAAAGGACCTGGAAGAGCAGTTGAATGGAATTGACAGTGTGTTGAAAAGACCGTATAAAATGAACATTAACAAGAGCAAAACAAAAATAATGGAATGCGGTCTTAGAAAATCAGGCGATGCTGAAGGAATTACATTAGGTAACAAAACAATGAAGGTGGTAGATGAGTTTTGTTACTTGGGTAGTAAAATAAGGTAGTAAAATAACATGCGATGGTCGCAGTACAACGGATATAAAATGCAGAATGGCAATGGGAAGAAAAGCATTTTTGAAAAAGAGAAATTTGCTAACATCGAATATTAATTTAAGTGCAAGGAAGTCTTTTCTGAAGGCATTTGTGTGGAGTGTTGCCTTGTACGGGAGTGAAACATGGACGATAAGCAGTGCGGACAGGAAGAGAATAGAGGCTTTTGAAATGTGGTGCTACAGAAGAATGCTGAAGATTAGGTGGGTAGATCGCATAACTAATGAAGAGGTACTGAACAGAATTGGTGAGAAAAGGCATTTTTGGTATACCCTGACTAAAAGAAGGGATCGCTTGGTAGGACACATTCTTAGACATCGGGGAATCGTAAATTTAGCATTGGAGGGAAGTGTGTGGGGTAAAAATCGCAGAGGGAGACCAAGAGACGCGTATAGTAAGCAGATTCAAGTGGATGTGGGTTGCCGTTCTTATGAGGAGATGAAAAGGCTTGCTCGGGATCGAGTAGGGTGGAGAGCTGCATCAAACCAGTCTCCGGACTGAAGACCGTAACAACAACAAGTATGCAGGAGAATGGCTATAAATCTCTCTCTGAAGTGGCAGCACTAACAAACCAAATCAACAAACTGAAGCTAGTATGCCATCTGACCAAGCATAACTACATGAAATTCTATTGTGTAACACAGATTGATGCACTACTATATAGTTATTCACCAGAAAGGTTTTGCTTGGTGTGTAATATTTGACTTCATTTTGAGGCTAGTCACCAAAATTTGATGTTTAAAAAACTATTTAATACTGAACTGTATGTCATATGAACAGGGCTGGGCACAAGCCTGTTAATCCATTAATTAGTAATTAATTATGTTAACTTACTGAGTCATGGATTAACTTTCAAGTTTAAAAAAACATTACTGGATTCTTTCACTTTCGTTAATGTGTCGTAAGTACGGTAATCCATTCTTTTTGTACCTACTTATTATCACAAAACTGACATCATGCTGTGTAAGTTATGCTCTTACTAGTGCGGGTCATGGATAAATGAGGCAATGTCTAGAAATAGATTTGACAAACAGTAAACAAACATGGTGCCGAGAGATGACACAAATCTTGAAAAGACTTCAGAATTTTCCCATTTATCATTGCCTTGAAACAAAAATGTAACAAAAGTATATACTGATGAACATCTTTGTGTAGATGAAGTAATTATTGTCTTCAAACATGCAATCGTGAAAACATAAACTGCATAAAAGACTTTGTAATACAAGCAGCAGTGGCATTTTGCATGACTTTACAATACAAGTGGGAAAAATATTAGGAGTAATAGCAGCATGGGAATCAGTCATGAGATTGTCTGAGATTATATCTGACCATAAAAACCAGAAACTTGCTTTTCGCAATTACTTTTCTTAACAGCTCTGAGGGAAAGGGGTAGGTGGGCATACTGCACAGTTAGGCTCGATAGAACAAAAGGTGAATTTTGAGGTAGTCAGCTATTGTCAGAAAATACAATAAAGTTATGGAGGGTGGAGACCGTTGTATATGCCTGTTAAACTTGCTTGGATTCTTTTAACAAATGACACTATTAACAGCTGAAGCAGAGACCAATGCCTTTGCTACCTTTTCAGCCAGTTAACAATCAAAGCATTGCTTCAGAATGATATTGTATGGGCTCCAAAGAAATAGGCTGTACATCCACCACCATTAATGATTAGAATTTTATCATATTGTACACTGGCCATTAGTCTAATAATAACAGAGGTGCATGCAGTGTGTGAAGGCAAAATCCTGAGTAAGGTGCTCAAAGTGTGATGTGACGTCATGCCTTCATAGTGGTTTTCACTGTAATAGCAATGAATAAACAACTTATATTTACCTATACACATTGAGTACCATGTGACACAAAGCTCACTCAATGAACATTAATTATCAGGAATGTAAAAACTGCATGCCACCATTTCTAAGTAACATGAATGACATGTCTACTGCTTTAATGCTGTTTTCCACATTTTAAAGTGAAATTTTTATTACTCGTTACTTACAGCATGTTCATCAGTTAAATGAATCATGCTTTTCATTTTCCCAATTGGTCCATATGGACCCATTTAAAAAATTCCTGTATCAGAGGTTTCACAAACTAATATTTATAATGTTTTTGGAAACATTTGAAATCAAAAAATATTTTTTCCCTAAATATCCTCATTAATTTGGGCTATAAACGGTTAATATGACAGACGTAATGACAGACAGAGGAGAAATATATTAGGACCAATCAAACAAGAGCATGAATGCAGATCATCATCCTCATCAGGAACTGTACAGTCACATTGAAAAAAATACAGATGTGCACAGGAAGATGTGTATTACATTTCATGAACATCTGTCTCTAATGTAAACAGCCAAGTTTACCTTGAAACTCTTCAGTCATTGTAACAGCAGACAGATAAAACCAACTTGGTTAACAAAAATAACAAAGGACATGCATGAATTGCATATATGATCAGTCAACTTTCGAAAATCTTCTATGACTTGAGAAACTTTACGACGAACCAGCCCATAACTACAAAAACACACACTGTATTAAAGGGATAGAATAACACCATACTAAATTAAAGTATGGTTACTGGGTGAACATTAAATAAAAAGTAAGTGATGAAAGTGAAATTCCTGGCCTATTTGTTAGAAGAACAAAATAAACACCCAAAGATAGAAGGGCTCTGGCAGTGCTAGTCATATCAGGTTAAAATTTTTAAATGCAGTGACTAAAGCTTTACACATTATTACTACTTACAAAAGTAAAAGTGAGGGAAAAAAACCTTCCTGATAATGCAAATGCACTTATAAATTCAGTAAAACATGTAACAGTAAATTAGCAAGAGTATGCCGAGCACGCTGTCAGTAATGCAAATGAAAGGAAGGCTGCGTAGACATAGAAAAATGTGAATGGTTGATATTTTAACAGTCGTGAAAGAAGTGGTGGTTGGGCTCTGATTACTGATTTGCAACTGCAGGCTTCACTTGTTTTATTTGAAAACTTCAGCCACATGTAGAGATACAAGTTTCGTCTTATTTTAACTGTAATCATAAGCGATGACGACAGAGACGCTCGGTCGCTTAAGTATAGACCAACCCCGAAATTTGATAGGGTATGCACAGAATACCTCACAAAAAACGGTAATAATAGGCCTACTAATTTTTCTGTATGACTGGCTTAATGCCCGCTGATTTGCACGAGTAGACTGGATGGTCTGCACCAGATGTTTCTCCTTTGTATAAATTTTCATGGGTATCGTTTAATTGCTGTCATGATAAAATCCTGTAATACTACTTTCAACCCCCTATTGCATTCCGTAATAGCTGACTTTCCAAAAATACAACAATATGTGTATTTAAAGTCCTACCCAGGATCCAAGTACCGGTTTTGTGATTCTGGCTTCAGAATTAAGTTAATAGCAACGTATTTTCAAAAAACTTTTGATCTCCTATTTCACCCCCTTAATGGTTGAATTTCCAAGAATACCGAAACGCATGTGTTTCAAATTCTGACCCAGAATCCAAATCTGTCATTTTGTAGTTCTAGCTTCAAAATTGCCTAAATGACTACGTATCTTCCAAAAACCTCTCATCCCCTATTTCACCCCCTTAGGGACTGAATATAAAAAATCGCTTTTTAAACGACGCCTACAAGCTAATATAAACATCCTCTGCAATTTACAATTTTCTATTCTCAGTGGTTTGAGCTGGGAGATACTGAGACAGTCAATTAGTCAGTTAATCAGGACATTCCGTTTTACGTATGGAGATAATATACCGTACCAAATTAATTTTGGACCATCAACAGTTACTTTAATTAAATAGGGGTAATTAGGCCTATAAGGTTTAAACTCTAACATGATGAGCATATCCCAAGATTTTTCTTAGGTGGGGGCTATAGCTGTATCTGAACCGAGGATTTCGAAACAAGACACTAATTATCGAGAGTCATAACAGTAGAAGAGAGGCTAGCACTAACGTTGCGACAGTTACGATAGCCTCAAATATCTGTTTTGTGCTATATCAACTGTAACTATTTCGAAATAATTATGCTACTGACGCATAAACGAAACACTCAAGCAGTTTTATTAAGTGACTGCGATGAACATAATGTCGCTGAAAAAGAGTGATTTAATCTGCAGATACACGAAACTGCAGCTATTATGTGCTTTATAACTTGTGTTTTATAGTGATTTGGTTAAGGAACATCATTATCAGAGGAAAAACAATTTTCACATATTCTCATTCTGTGTTTAAATTTCGTTAAATATATGCAAAATTATGACATCATATACTCTGAACATAAACCACGAGAAAGAGCTGGTCTTTTGTGCAGTATGTTTTATAATACACTCAGGTGTATAAACTATTTACTTTGATGACATTAAGTCCTCAGACTTTAATGTCATGAAAAAATTAAACAAAAGACACGACAGACATGAAATGGAAATTGGAGTTCAACGTTTTATTAACAGGATTCTTACATTACTGGTACCAGTTACGGTAATATTTGTTTTAGCTGTTTCAAAATTGTTTCTTCAGTTACATGTTTCGAGTCTGCGCCTCATTCTCAGGCTGTTGTGACGTTACAAAAATATTTTACTGTATGTGAATATTAGTAAAATATTCGTGCTTGCCAAGCATTTTGTTTCGTTCAATATTTCGTTTTATGGATCTGTAAGATACGAAAAGTATATGTGTGAACTATATTCTTCTATCAAATGAAGTACTCTCTTGTCTAACCTCTCCATTTCAGAGAAAAATCATTTGCAATGTACAAAAACAATAACAACAATAATAATTCCCGCGAAAAAAAAAAAAAAAAAAACAAAAAAAACAAAAAAAAAACAAAAAAAAAAAAAAAACAGCATACTGCAGCAGAGCGAGTGACCTCTGAAAGCGATGAAGCTTCCTCTGATGATTCGTCCTGAAACCTTCAATAACGCTTGAAAGCGACAACCAGCGGATCATAAGCGAACATTTGCGAATGCTATTTGCTTACGATCGAACAGCGCGCGCAATGCGTTTACAGTTCCTATTGGTCTTCCATTTCTGACTTTTCATTGGTTGCTTGGCTAGCGCTCGGAGGGTGTGGAGGGGATCGTGCATAAGCCCTTGTCGGATAAGGAACAGCGTGCTTACCGTGAGAGCAGTAGGAAGCTAGGAACTAGGCCCCAATTCCGGCTGTTCAACTTCCCCAATGCGTGCACTCACTGGCCACAAGCAGC